>JACJUY010004036.1:22361-54223 GCA_014220935.1 Platorchestia sp. MABIK | reverse complement strand
CAATGTGGTGTGAAGGCAACGTGGTGTGAAGGCAACGTGGTGTGGAGGCAACGTGGTGTGGAGGCAATGTGGTGTGAAGGCAATGTCGTGTGAGGGCAACGTGGTGTGGAGGCAATGTGGTGTGAAGGCAACGTGGTGTGGAGGCAATGTGGTGTGAAGGCAACGTGGTGTGGAGGCAATGTGGTGTGAAGGCTACGTGGTATGAATTTGTCCGTGTAATGACACAAAAACAGTACGAAAGCAGGAGGGCAATCTGAGATGCCATCGTGGGAACTTTTCTTGAGTGTAGCGAAGGTTCCTTCAAAAGCAGTGATTTTAACGGTGTTGTTATAATTATTATTTTGTTTTCATTACCGTTTGAACTATAATTATGATCATCATTTACATTATCTAATCATTCTGAAATTTGCCTTTGAATTCTCATGGAAGGAAAATTCACGACTTCTCGACCTCAAGAAACAAGTTCGTAGCTTACCAATAACAGTTCCACAAATTCCCTAATTCGAACTGCTCTCCCCTTCTACGTGTTTACCTGGAAGTGTACAAACGTTTTCTGCCCCTCAACATAAATTCCGGCGCCTCAACAAAAGGCAAGCGCCAGGGTTAAAATTCAGAAATTCGTCGCATGGTTGAAGGGCGGAAGTTAAATGCCTCGATTAAGACCCTCGGTGCATTTCATTTCTGTGAGGCTGTCTGATTTCCAGAGGCGACTTATCACTCACTCTCGATAATTTTTCGAGATGTCACTCATGCCCACAATTCCCGTCTAACTTCACCTAAAGTTGCAATAAAATGCCCAGATCACTCGATTTCTAGAACAGGAATTCCGGGCTCGCTGCTCCGAGAAACTTACAAGAATTCAAATTTCAACGAATGACAGCGCAAAGAAATTTCGTCTCATCGCACACAAATTCTCAGAGGGAATCTACGCACTACAACGCGCGTGCGTTAACGCGTGTTCGTAAAGCTCTCAAGTTTATATAATGATTGCAACCCACTTAATACGTTCACTACGATTGCGGATCTACGATTGCGTGGATTGGTTAGTTTGTAAGAAATAGATTTGGAAAATCGATTTTACTGCTCGAAAAAGTTTCCGTTCTTTATAAGAAATGTGGGAAATATGAGTGCGCGATAATATTTACTCCGTACGATGACATTCCTTCAAAAAGAGGTCGCGAAGTTGTTGAAACATTTTCATTTACTTCGGTGCATAAATGAACAATTTACCTGGTGGTACACATTTGTCCTAATGTGTAGTCAACGTGTTAAATCATAGCAAAAGTTAAAGCCATGCATTTATACGCAATAACTAAGTCACTCGTTTTTAAATCCAAGCTCTGATGCAGAGCGTTTCAATACTATAATGCATGCAAGTTTTATTCCGAGTTGACGTCTAAAGTGATGTAGAGTGTGTCCTAATCCTAAGTTTTTAAGTCCGTTCTGAATAACTTAAGCCTGTCTGCATAATCTCATACGGCTGTTAGATGAGTGCAGTTACGAACGTAACAGAAAGCCTTGCAACAATTCTGCTCCGTTGAATAACAAACAAATATTTTTTATCAGACCGGAATACCACCTTTTTGCCCTAAATATTATTTAAGAATTGCACCAGAGCATTCAAGGCTCATTCAATGAAAATTTCTATTCCAGATATACCTTGACTCTAAAGAAACAAGATTAAAAAACCTTCAACAATTAAGCCAAAAACATGGAAGTGCATTTTACATTTGCTGACAATAAATTATTCCGCCAGCTCGCACCATCCATTATAAACGTTCACCAGCTTAACTTTATAAATCTCCAAACAATCCTACTGTGGAAGATCAGCTGCTGCATAAAAAATTCCGAAAGGTACAGTGCATCAAAAGTCATGAATGTCAGCTTCTCATGCCCACATCTAATCAGAACGCTCACATTTATGAAAATTCATTCGTTGTATTAAAAAATTAACATGTTACAAAACCACAACTGCAACAGAAAGACTACTAAACCACAGGAAGACTTCCACTCAGTAACGACACAAAAAACAAGTGAACTAAACGAAGCCTGTTTCTGCGAGCTCAAATGCTATAACTACACACAGTCCGAGCTTGCGGGTTTTGAACAGACAAATTCCTGCACACACGAGGGTCTTGTTTGAGCGTTGGATTCATGAATAACTGTTTTAATTTTTACCCCAGCCAAATACCGTCAATCCTAAAACACAACGGCGCGCAGTAATATAACGAGAGATGTTCTCTTCTAACTAACGTCGCATTTCATTTGAAATAATTTCTTCTCACCTTATTATAGTTCACTCAAACAGCTCTGCCCACATGTTAGAGAAATTGCATAGGATGTGTTTTTTTTTGCCATAAGCACTTACTTCATTTCCATTTGACAATTATCATCAGAATATTTTCTAACTTTTCCCACGTGTTTTTTGCGTTAAGTATGTCATTTCCATTTGACCATAATCCTAAGAACATTTTTTAAGTTTCTCCTCATATTTATTCAAATAATTTAACTTGTTCTTAGAAGTTCGCACTGCATTTTCTTTCTCCTGTCACATCCCGTCTCTCACGAAGAAAAAGATGGATCAAGTGTACATTATCTCACTCTAGCATTGTGCAAAACAAAGCAAATTCCTTCCCTGCCACTGAAGCTAGTCTTTAAAATGGCTGAGAACCTCTTTTGTCAGAGCAAAAAAGAAATTTTCCCATAAAAATCCACAAAATGAGGCAAGCCTTGCACATATTTTAAATACTTAGCACTGTAAGGCGTCTTGCTCTGGTTTGCTGTGTGTGCAGTGTATGCCGCAAGGCTAAGTGGCAGAGCGGTGAGCAAGAAGACCGACAGCTCTAAGCTGCAGTTCATTTGCAGCGCCCTCGGCTTTACGCAGTGCTCTAAGCACGCAGTCAAAAAGAATTGACCAATTAAATGGCGTACATAAGGCGCGAAAATTTAAGTTATGGCCGCCGTTACGAGACATGAGGCACGTGAAGGCAGCCAAACGGCAAGACCCGTAAATTAAGTCTGAGGTTTGTAGCTCTGCAGCTGCGGCAGCAGGCTATGCGCTGCTTCTTTTTAAGTTATGGTCTCACGAGAGTGCTCTTTAAACTATTTTTGAGCAGTCAACTGGATTCTTGCAAGAATTACTCAATTCCTGTCAAAATCATGCCGGGTTTCATGGAAATTTAAAGCTGGTTTTAGGATGCAGAAGAAGAATAAGGAAATAATTTAGGAGAGTGAACATCTCAGTTTGGCAAAACAAAATATGAATAAATGGGGAGGTTTTGTGATATTGCATTTCTGCGCTGAAAAAACGCTACCCTGGTAGCATCAATAAGTATTTTTCACTAAAATGTGAGGCCTAAAAAAACAAATCAGGCAAAGATTATCTGGTCTGAATAGGTGACGTTTAATATTGAAGTAATTTTATAATTTTGCTCATATATTTTTAAGGCATTAGGCAAGAAGGTTGCAAGCTACCTCTCTTTGTGCAATTGAGCTAATGAAGCTGAAGAAGCAATAAGCCACAATAAGTGTCGTTAATGCAATTGATCAAAAGCCTCTATTGAGCATACAAACTGATTTTAAAAATACTCAACATGTTTTTTTTTGCAGCTCCTGTCATGTGCCGTTCAAAAATGAAATCCTTCAATTTTCATCCAACAGAATAATGTTTATCTAGTGAATTCAGTTTTCCCTGAATTGCCTGACTTTCGAAAAGCATTTCATTGTAAGGACAATAACATATTACTCGAAACTCCACCGTTATGGCATTAGGAGAGTTGCTCGTGATTGGTTTAGATCATATTTAAAAAATCGGAAGCAATACGCTCTCATAGACGATGCACAATCGGAACTACAGACAATTAGCCTTGGAGTTCCACAAGGGTCTGTCCATGGGCCTCTCCTATTTTTAATCTTTATCAACGGTATTATTAAATATACTTCATTTTTAAATTCAAACTTTATGCCGATGACAGCACAAGTACAGGTCATTCCTAATCAAAATCCCGCTCTAATTACGGAGCGTATAAATAACGAGCTCCAAAAATTTTCAATGTGGTTTAACACTCATAAAGTAAGCCTTAATAACGAAAAGACATAATACATTATATCCGCGTACAAGAAAAATGTATCTTTTCAACGTATTAAAATTGGCGAAAAGAAAATCGAAGAAACCAACTGATATAGGTTCCTGGGCATTGTAATAGATAAGCATCTGACCATCAAAGAGCACATTGCTCGTATTAGTACTAGGTTATCAAATTCCGTTGGAATCCTCCATAAAATGAAAAATTTATTGCTTGGAGAAGCCTTGCAAATACTTTACCGAAAGCTCATTTCACAATACTTACATACAAAATAGAAGCCTGGCACAGAACTGATAAAAATAAAACCAATGTACTCTTCACTCTACATAAAAGGGCCATTAGAGCCGTAAAGAAACTAGAATATAATGCTCACACAGATGATTCATTCAAAAGTTTAAAAATACTTAAACTTCTGGATCTCTACAAACTCTCCATAAGTAATTTCATACATAAAACATTCACCAATGTTGGCGAAAAATGTCTCAAACAACAATTAACTGTACAAACTGGTCTTCACGATCATTTAACGCAAAATTGAAGTAACTTCATGCTTCCTTTTATTCAAAAGCTCGGTCACAACATGGTACATCCTCTTCATTGGAACTAAGAATTGGAACTCAATCCCTACGGAGAAACGTCGAAGAAATTCTTACAAAGCTTTCAAAATAAATCTTGAATCCCTTTTCCTATCGAAATATTAAGCATGTATGATAACCAATTCAAATCTCTTCTCTAAAATGACTCATCCTGATAGGGTAGTATGCCATGGTAGATGTCAATGATCTTCAGTCTGTTCTCAAGTCGTTTGTTGGATATGCTGTTAACATCTAGACCTTATAAACTACTTTGTAAAATTAATCATTGAATCTCGAGTGGACTAATTCATTGATCAGTCTAGTGCGTAACTAGGTTAAGTGAATTAGGTTAAACACAATTGTACACCTTAGAATGGCGTTGGTACATGGTAGGATGCCCTAGAAGTCACTAAACTTATACGGGCCACAAGTAGCTATACTTATATTTACCCATTGTACTAGACTTAAGAAACAATCTACTTCAGTATCACATGAGGTAAATGAATTGTTAAAATTCTTCATATCGTTTAAATACTTACGTGTCTTATGTCCAGATTTGCTTCTCATATTTCGGTCGCACAATCGCTGCCCAAGTGCAGCGACATGCATAACAAGACAAATTTGTGTGTGTCATACCTAAGAGCTGAGGCGGGCTGATTTGAGCGTCTAGTGCGCGTCTGATAAGGATGTTTTATTCTAATCAAGCCTGATATATGGCATCTTGTACGTTGGTTTTTCAAATGCCTTTTATCTAACACCAGGACGCAATGACGGTAACCCCCGGTCAAGCCGGTACCCATTTCCAACACCTGGGTAGAGTGGGGAATTGTGGCTGAGTTCCCCCTTTTCCCAACGGGGAGAAACACTCGGCGGCTCTACCGGGATTCGAACCGCCGACACCTTTCCTTGAAGGGTGCGTTCTTAACAACTCGATCACGGTGACCGAAAAATGAAATTTTTTGAGTTAGCACAGCTGCACATACAGTTGTCATTTACACACACAATCCGTAAGCTGACCATTTAAGGCGCGTCTCGGTAAAAGCAGAATTTCTTCCCAGACCATGAACATGTAAGTGCAGTTTTCCAGCGCCTTTAGAGCACCTCGTAAAGCTCTCTCATTTCTCAGGCCATTTCTCATCTCGCCGAAATTGACTTCTTAGTTTCAGAAAACCGCCGGGCATTTCAGCTGCTCTCGGAACAGCATCAGCAATTCCATATTCGTAATTTTCGCTCTCAATTTACAGTTGATCCTGCTCTCTTATCTCCGGACCAAGTGTCGACGGGAAGTCGTTCCGCTGAAATATGGTAAAACTTTCTACGCTTTAGTGTACCCATTTCTGGTACAAATGTCCAACTTTCTATCCCATTCGATGGGTCGTAGCACAGAATGATATTCTACGTTAAACAAGTTTTAAACTAAGCGTAAGCTCAACATCGTATGTTCATATAAGGAAACTTTAGACCTGAGATGTCAAACTTTATACATGCAGTTGGTACGTACTTTCATCTTTGAGCTAAAATGTTTCGGGGTGCTAAAGAAGAGCTTGCAAACTTTGGTGCCTCGCTTTTTCCGCGTTCAGTTATGGAGCAAAACATTTTGATTGTGTGACATCCTGTTGCATGGATACTGAAACATGATATTAATCTGGTAACATACTGCTACAATACCGTGTCTCAAACAAGCATGGCAGGAAGTTGCTATACGACCGGGGCATAAAAATAGCATTGCCTCAAGTTGCTGCAATACCGTTTAAAAAAACAAGCGTGGCATCATTAAGTTGCTAAGCGATCGTGGCATAAAACTAGCGTCAATCATTCATTCTTCTAAAAAGTATGACGGAAGTAAAATTTTGAAATGACGGTTGCTCTGGCTATGAGTTTATGTGTTGTCTAGCATTGCGTAAGACTTGCACGAGTAGCTGCACACCTACGAACGTTCATACGATGGATCTTTTCCAGATAAGCCCATTACTAATGCAACACTCAAGTTCACCCGCTTATAACTCTCAAAATAATGCACCTATCGACTTCAAATTACTCTCAAACGAAAGAATATTTTAATCTTTCGTTTGAGAGTAATTTGAAGTCGATAGGTGCGTTATTTAGAAAATTACAAGTGTGTGATTTTGAGTGTTGCATTAATGGCGGGGCTTATCTGGAAAATATCTCATACAATTTACTTAAATCCTCCCAGAAGAAGGACGTAGTGTTTTTGCTTTTTCACAGACTTTATGTTTCATTTCTGATTTTAGTGTTCAGCGCTCCTTGCAGCAACCACATTACCCGTTTTATGGTTTTTCGTACAACTTTTCTGTTCTGAGCTGATGATCCGCGAATACGCGAAACGTCCATTTTTTAAATTCCAACGTCTTTTTCAAGCGAACAAATTTTTTGTGCAGCCTACCCAGTTTTCTCCTTCACACTCACATGGGTATTTATGTGGCTTTTCGTACTGCACATGGGTATTCATGGGCAGTGAATAGCCAGCAATTACACTTCCAGAATGCCGTATTCACACCTCCCATGGAGCGTTTGCACACGCAGGAATGTTCCGAGCAAAAACGTCAATGGTGGCCAGTTTTGATATAACTTAACATGCATTCCAGGCCGGCCAAATTGCCCTAACTGCCCAATTCTCGAAGCCAGCCCAATATCGCGGCGTTGCAATCAATGGGTAATCTAAGGCCAGCAAAGGAAAGGCCGCTTCGGTCCGCGAGATTATTCTCGTGCGCTTTGCATGCGCATGCCTATGTGGGCATCATGCGCATGTCTATGTGCGCATCATGCGCATGCCTAGGCGGGCATCATGCGCATGCCGCTGGACGCACATGTGCGTCCAGCGGTCTCATGTTAAGTGAGGTTGTAAGTAGCAGAGTTTGAAAAAAACGACTTTACTGCTCGAAAACAAGAATAAATTGTATATTCCGTTAGAAGTGTCAAAATGTATTAGCATGAAATTTTACCTCGTATGTTTAAATCTCTTCTAAAAAAGATGTTGAAATAATTTGAATGCTGTTCATTCACACAGATACGTAAATGGGCAATTTACCTGATTATAAATCGGCAGTGAGCGTGTTGTGAGGATGACGTCGCAAAAGGGAAATAGCGCTTTAGTTTTTACTTTTTATTTTGCAAATTCTAAATCTTTTGCATGAGATTAGTGTATTTTTTGCCTAGGATTTTTGCGTGGGATTTTTTGCACGGAATTAGTGTGGTCGTGGAAACGCAGATCTGCACCTTCTGAGACGTGTGTGTTTAAGTAGACCTAAGCTGTGCAGTGCCGCTGGTTCTCCGGCAAATTCCGTTATTGTTGCAACCGTCCAAAAGTCCTAAATATCAAAATAATGGTTTATTCAGTACATTCAGTCTTGAAAGCTAGCCTTATTTTTGGTTTTTGACTTGAGAATAGCTACATGCGCTGTCACCTTGACAAAACCCCCATCAAATCACTGAAGAAAATTCCAGTTATTCATCTTTAATTCTACACAGTCAATTGAAATCGCTTGTCTCTTGTGAAGTATGTAATCCACTAATTTTCCTCACCAAAATTATTCACTGAATTGAAATTACAACCAACTGGAATCTTACGTATATATTAACATTAACGAATAAGTAAAAAGTTACTGGCATATTGAGACACTGGCGTGTTAACTCAGCCACAGATAAGCCTTTAGAACTCTACTTTTCTCAACCATTTTGCTTCTTTTAATCTTCAAATCTCCATCGCTATTTCCTCTTGGTCTTGCTCTCCTCGTCATTCCTTACTTCCTGTTACTATTTGCTGGGTCCCCTGCGTAGGAACACTCCTTGTGCGTAGATTCCACGTTTCCCTTGGTCCATCCTACATACATGGATCGTTTTCTTTTCTGTGTGAAAACATCTTGGCAAGGAAATTTGAGCCTAAAACAGAGTACTTTACAGTATAAGATATCGACGAGAAAAATGTCAAGTGATGAAGAATTATTTACTTGAGAATAAATAATCATAATTGGTCATGAAGACATGGAGACGAAAACCAAATTGGTTTTCGTCTCTTTGTCTGCAAAGGTTAACGCCATAAATTTCGTGACCATGCTTTTAGATGTACGAGAGCGCTGAGGCATGTTTACGAGCCTTAAAATTTAGAGACTCTTTGGTCTCAGGACGCTAAGGAATAAGCCTTATTTACTCCAGTGTTAATGAACTAACCTCCTTTTGATCCCGTTTTTCAGCGTCTGCAAGGGCTAAAGTCCCTCATCATCGAGATCTTTTTTGTGCCACACCAGGTTTTACGACGTCTGAATCTCTCTTCATCCTCATCGACCAAAGGAGCTTGAATACCAGGCCAACTTCATCTCTTTTTGGCTCGGATGAACAGAACATGTCCACATTTCTCTCATCTCTTCCGCTGCATGGACTAGAGCGTCCACTGCAGTCAGTGTGATCTATACAAGTCACAGAATATAGCACAAAAAACTGTGCATACATAGATGGAACTCCAGATGAGTTCTTCAGTGCCTCAGAATTTTAAATAGGTGCAAATCCAATCACTATTCATCCCGCAAAAACTACAATAGATTAACAACGAGAAGTCATACTGTGTGAATTTTTGTAGTTAAATTTACCAGTCAGCTTTTTTTGAAAGTAACAATTAAATAGGTGTTATACAATACAGATCAGTTCAAATGAAGAACTTGTTTAAAACGCACAGGTCCAATTTTGAGTTTAAAGCTGAATGAAATCGATTCGGTTTGGTTTGCCATTACTAGATCGGCCATGAAAACGAGAATTTTCTCGCATTCTTCGCATTCGACCTTAGAATGCTAATTAATTCCCAGCGTTATGCGAAGCCTTCGATCGGTTTAGGCTCAAAAGATTTATCTTGGTTCCTAGGGAAATTAAACTAATTCCTGGCTAGGAGTCGACTTCACTCCAGTACTCTGATTGGTTCCTGGAATTTTCCTTGAATAATGCGACTCATCGCAAACAGAGGCAGTCAAACGAATTCACTGCTCCAGAAACCAATAGAAGAATTCAAAGTTTTCCAGAAGCTAATTAGAGAGATGCGTCCACATCTATTCCCAAATTCTCGAGTAAATGGAATGAGGTCTTTCCAAAATGTCATTTTCGATTTCACGGCCCGGAGTAGAAGCTTCTTGGGGCCCATTTCTGGGCGAACTTTCCTTTTTTGACCCCGAATTTGAAAGCTTTCGAGCTGCAAAATATCGCCTCGGCTCAAAAGTCGCTTCCAAAACTGGGATCTGGAAGCACCGCGACGCTCGCCCAAGTCTCAAGTCTCGGGCTCTGCATGAATTAGAAATTTGGGCGAGTTTAGTGAAGACTCAAACGGTTCCGTATTATGGCTTCACTTCGACGCGTTCTCAACACAAGGAGCCGAAGAACAAACTGGGGCCACTTTTGGCCAAGTGCATTCGAATTTTGTAACCCAAGTACAGCAATGAAACAAATTGTGGCCACTTTGAGGCACGTACTTGTTTTGTAATCCAAGTATAATAATAAAACAAACTGCTGCCGGTTTTGGGCACTTGAATATTTTGTTCCCAACCCAAGTACATAACGAAACAAATTGAGTCTACTTTTGGGCATGTACATATTTTGTAACCCAAGTACAATAGTGAACTCTCATTTAGGGCCCTGTTGTAAAAGATAAAAATGAGATATGTGTACCAGCAGCGTGTCCAACTTTTCATCCACATCTGCACCAATTCCATCAATCTATTTTGAAATTTGCCCTACAAATCGTGCGACGTTTTAACCTTTAGAGTAATTTCTGCATCAGCATTTGCTAAATATATAAATTAGAACTCGAGTTCTGCGCGCCTCTATGCCCAATTTAATTCCATACATTTTTTCCGTTTTGAAAAAATCGGCTATGAAAATTGTCGCTCTCACGCAAATGCAAAATCCCGCCCTTTATCGATGACGTATTTTAGGAGTTTTAGACTGCACGAGCTTTTGCCGCAGTGTAATTTTGAAAGCAATTTGGAATTGCAGCAGCGTTGTGGATCAAAAGAAGCCATAATTGCCTTTATGCCTGAAAAACAGCAAATGCGAGCTTCCTCCATGACCCTCGGTATTTAAAAATTTGTTTTCGTATTGAAAAAATTTAGGAAGATTTTGCCAGGTTTGGGTTTGCAAAATTCGTTTTACAGGAGTGTGTGCATTGGGATAAATGCGACGCAAAAACAAGCAAATTTTGTTTGCAGCTCGCGTATTCATTGTTACAAATGCTGGTCAGGCTTGAACATGGGCTTGCAAAATTAGTTTAAAAGGTATAGTGCGCAAAATAACAAATGCGACTCGATAATAAACGTCCAAGGTTCTAAGGGGATGCGCCTTTCCCGTAGCTTTTATAACTTAGAGAAGTTCGCCACAACTCTGTTTCATTTTAAACTACACATTTACAGAAATATTCAAAGTGATAGAATTAATCTATTTCTCGGTCCTACATGTACAAATATTTTCACGTACTTTTATGAAGCTAATGGGCTCGTAGATTCAATTAGGCTGCACACGAACACAGTTGGGGTAGCGGCAACGTTTTTTTACTGCAAGCAAATACAACACCATCTGCACCCAAACATCTTCTCTGCACAAGTTCTGTACGTCTCTGCGAACTCCTTCATTGCATCCAAATGATGCATTCTTGGAAGGTTTTCACTCGAAATCATTTGATGCAGCTTCGAAGGGGGAAAAAATTGGTGCTACCATAGCGTGAGGTCTACCGCAGTATGTCGCCTCCCCAGGTGCAGTTTGAGAAATGCAATTTAAGTGTTTATCGCTAATTTAAATGTATGGAAATAAGTACTATCCATTAGTAACCTAACCTCACGCAATAGCACTAGCCAGAGGTAGACGTCATGCTACGGTGTGGTAGACCTCACGCTATAGTACCATGTAGCTAGAGGTAGATCACATGCTATAGTGTGGTAGACCTCACGCTATAGTACTAGCTAGAGGTAGATCTCACGCTATTGTGTGGTAGACCTCACGCTATAGTGTGGTAGACCTCACGCTATAGCAGCACCAAAAATTTTCTATAAGACCCATTACGTGGATGAATCCATCTCACAACCTGGTCTGACACATTTCATATTTTTGAGTGTTGTGTGTACTTTTGTACTCTGAAATGTTTTTCACAATCGCACAAGGCCAAAAAAACAGCAATAATAATATACTGTCATACATTTGCAGGCTTGGTGACCCACCGTTGGTCACTGAGGGGATTTCTAAAACACAGGTAGCGCGACAGTCGCCAAAACATGTTTTCTATGAACCCTTAACCAAAGTCAGATCATGTCATTGTTCAATAAATGTTTTGTCCGCAAAAAATTGGAATGTTGAAATTAAATTTAGTAGGAGTTGACCTTTGAATTTCAGTTTAACCTGCAGCAGTTAAAATGTTAATTTCACCTAACTTTTATGGTCCTTCTCTCAGTTGCGGTAAAAATCTACAAGTATTTACAAGATGCAAACATTTGCTGATGTAGCATCCACTTCGCGGAGCAGGCGTCCGATTCACAAACAATTTGCGTTGCGTAGCTGTACAACTGGCAGCGTTTTTAGGTCAACTTGACTAAGCACCGGTTTTCGTACCAAAAACTTAAATTGGTGCTTTATCTAACGAAATTTACTCTATGTGATTTGTTGGATTCTCAATATTCAAATTTCATACGAACTATCAATCAAAATTTCATTCAAAATTGCCATTCAAAATTTAATTTTCAAAATTTTGTTCAAAAATTTGTCTTCAAAATTTTCTTCTAAAATATGTATTTCAAATTTTATTCTAAAAATTGTATTCAAAAGTCTAGGAATTGAAGAGATGAAAGACAAGTCGGCACACAAACCTACACTACCAAATCTTGCACTGCGATGACATCAGTTCTTTTAAAATCCGACCTCTGGGTAGCTCATGAGCAGCAGAACGTGGCTTTGTGTCTCAAACTTCATGATTCCAAACTTAAATTGCTCAACTAATCCTAACTTTAATTTTTGTTCAACCCTTGCGTGAACAAAAATATCTTAGCCTCTTTGAGCAATGCAGCTGAAAAAATAGAATTTTTTCACATATTTCCAAGAAGTTTCTTTCCGTAGAAGTTTAGAAAATTCTTAAGCAAATTCAGTGGAAGAAGAAAACTTCATTCTGACCCAGTAAGATTCATTAACTGAGCTTAAATTTTGCCTAAGCGATGCGCAATTTTAAAGCCGTAGGAGTTCAAAAATTTCATTTTTCTTGACTAATTGAAGAGTTTCGATCCATGAAAATATCATCCCATAAATACCGCACTTCTGGGGCTAGGACGTTCATTCACATTCACAGCTCCACCATGAGAATTGAAGCTCATTTCTCCCTCTGAAACTCCACTTGATCTGTTCCAATTCCCTCCCACCATTGATTCAATAGTGTCGTTTCCAGGTGTGTGGTAATGCCTCCTGAAAGCATAAGCTAGCTTTCTGTTCGTGCGACATGGCTGCAAAACCGGATACAGCAGGTATGTTTTTTAAAAATCGGCGGCACACTTTTGCCTGTAAATTTATTCTTTTAAAAATCCGCCGCAGCATTTCTGCGTCAACAGCGTATCGCAGCGATGGCTGAACAGCGACACAAATGTTCTCTTTCGGAGTTTTCTTGCACTGTGGTCGGGCGCGCGCCAATGTAGTAAATCTGGCAGTGACTGCCGCTGAGTGGCAACGAACTGCAGTTGGCGGCCACCATTAGCTACTTCAAGTAGTACATAATGCAACAGTGTACGTGTAGTTTATACAGTTGGAAATGATATGTTTTTCTCTCTTTCTTTTCATTTCTGCCTTAAATTGCTAGTGGCTGCGGTTGGATCGCTGCAACAAAAACTTTTTGTGTAATGCACTGTGCTGTACCGATACAAGACTGTACTTCATGTCCAGACCTGGGAAAAACATTGGCGACGCTGCGCCAGTCTAAAACGAAGATAAAGCTGTCTTTCTCCAACTTTGATGCTTTCTTGCCCTGACTTAATTCTACTCGCCCTGTGGGTGTTGTGTGTGTGTTGTGTCTGTGTGTGTGCGTGTGTGTGTGTGCGTGTATGTTGTGTCTGTGTGTGTGCGTGTCTGTGTGTGTGTGTCTCGACTCCGTCAAGTTAGGCTTGAATCTGCCTCGAAACTAACAAATCTACCATTTTTCAACGTCAGAACTTCTCAGAATTTCCTCTAAAAACATACCAGATAATAAACTTCCACTTTTCAGAACCAAAGAAAAGCTTTTCGACTTTCGCTGAAAAAATCACCTGAGCTTCAAATTTTTAGCATATTTGATTGAAATATTTGGGCTGAGCTTGAATTATACCATATTGTCTCATTATTCATGCACTCAATTTCTCAGGTATACAGGCAGATGCGTAAACTTTACTTGATCTACACGCATTTCCGAATCAACAAAATCAAATTACGCTCAAAATCTAAACTCTGTTGCAAGACACTCGTGTACGGTTCGTAATAAAAGTTTCAATAACTTCTAAGTTGCGCCGAATTCACCAACTTATTTTCAGTGGCAGATATTTTCCACCAATCATAGTGCAAAGATGGCCCCGAGATCTCGTTTCCATTTATCGTGTTTTCTGAAGACAGGTGCACTGGACAAAGACTTTCTTTCAACTTAGGTTGCCCTTCGAGCTACCAACAAACTTTCCTCTTTAAATCTGCTTTTAGGCAGCTCGCGTAAGTCAAGTTAAGATCAGAAAAAACTTCCCTCACGAGCTGTCTGTGAAGTTTACCGTGTAGCTCGAGGGATCGACAAAAATGTGTTTTGATGCGAAGAGCGTCCGTTCAGGCGAAAGCAGGAAGGCCAAACTCCGCCATAAGAAGAAAATCTCTCACCTCTCAAGTCACTCTGCAGTGCCAGAGAACCATACTTCCTAGAGCTTTGCTCTTCTTTTTTGCATAAAAAAAAGTTTATTTCCAATAAAGTTCAAACCTGAAATGTTCAACATTGGTTTTCACAGCAACGTAACAGTCGAACATTCCTAGGCAGTCGAGGATGGAAGCTTGAGGGTTAGGCCTAGATACGATAATGCTGAGGCCTGGTGCAAAAGTGAATGTCAATTTTGAGAGAGATTTATTTTTCTTTTTTGATGTTTCTTGGTGGAGTAACTTTCAATTGTTGAGACGCGCCAAAACAGGTCTTTGTTGCTTCACAAACTCTTTTAGTTTACCGTTTTACAAAAGCAAATAAGCTCTATCATAGTTTGGCGTAGGAAAACAAATAACATTTTTAGTATAGTTTAACTAAAACAAATGAGCTCTGAAATGTAATGGTTAAAAATATATACAGTGCGTAGAAATGCAGTGAGTGACTTTTTTGACAACTTGGCGTGTGTTCAGAAGCAACAGGCTGGTTAATGGGTACCATCAACTATACGAGTCCCATTGGTTAATGGTGGTTAGTGGGTACATTGGTTGGTTAATGGGTACATTGGTTGGTTAATGGGTACATTGGTTGGTTAATGGGTACACTACACTGGTACCATCAACTGAAAGCTCTTCAGCTGCTGTAATAAAACAAGCTGAGCTGCAGCAGCAGTAACAGTAGAAACAGCAGCAGGCATTAATAGCAGCAGTCACAGTAACAACATTAGCAGCTGCAGCAGTAACAGTAGCAGCAGCATAACAGCAGCAGTAACGACAGCAGTAACAGTAACAGCAGTAGCAGTAGCAGAATCAAAACAGCAGCAGTAACAATAAAAGCAGTAGCAGCAGCAGTCACAGCAGCAACAGCAGTAGTAGCAGTACTGTAGCAGTGATAGCAACAGCAGCAGTAACAACAGCAACCGCAGTAGTAACAGTACTGTAGTAGTGATAGCAACAGCAGCAGTAACAGCAGCAGTAACAACAGCAACAGCAGTAGTAACAGTACTGTAGCAGTGATAGCAACAGCAGCAGTAACAGCAGTAACAAAAGCAGGAACAGCAATAACAAAAGCAGTAACAGCAGTAACAGCAGACACTGAGCACAGCCCCAATCAGCCCTAGCTACGGAGCCGACGTTGCAGACAATGCCGTATTGCCGACACATTCAGGTTTGCTGAGTTAGTCGTTCTGTAACCGAAACTCTCAAATTTTACTTCTATAAATAAAACTTGGCTCTAAAGATACGCAACATACCGTAGATCTTCATGATGGTCACAGGGCGAGTGTTTTTCAGGATCGAATTTTGTTTTAAGAAAACAGTTCTGAATATTTTATTCAGAAAAGTCCAATCTGGCAACGCTAATCCGATTACTAGGCCTGAGGCCTGACCTGGAATATTTGGCGTCACATAAAATGCCTGTGTCCAGTTCAAATCAGAGCCCGGAGTCGTGCCTCATTTTCAAAGATATTCCTCGGAAGTCCCATTGACCTCATAACAACCGCCATGTTATTACGGATCAACATCCGCCATGTTATTACGGATCGACATGTTTTAGTATGCTTGTTAGGTTACTGCTATTTTTTTCAAGGTAGAAAACGTCTTGCAGTAGTAAAAAATGAGAGCGTTGTATAGTGTGCTTGTTGCGTTAATGATTCGTTTTTTTCAAGGTAGAAGACGTCTTGCGTGCTCGCCGTGGCACAGTGGTTAAGGCATCGCCCTTCCATATGGGAGTGAAGGGTTCGTATCTCGGCGCTGGCGCGGTGATTTTCCCCGTTGGGTATAAGGGAAAGCTCAAGCACAATACCTCATTCAACCCAGGTGTCGGAAATGGGTACCGGCTTTTCGGGGGAAACCGTCTTGGTGTCCTATATATAGTGTTAGTTATAAGGCATTTGAAAAACCAATGCACAAGATCATATTTATCAGGCTTGATTGGAAATAAAGCATCCTAAGATGCCGATTTTTGTTTTGCAGTAGCAAAACATGGTTACTGTTACAATCAGTAACAGTAGATGCACTAACAGTAACAGTAGATGCACTAACAGTAACAGTAACAGTAACAGTAGATGCACTAACAGTAACAGGAGATGCACTAACAGTAACAGTAGATGCACTAACAGTAACAGGAGATGCACTAACAGTAACAGGAACCAGGGATATTTTGGGTCACATAAAATGTGGCCAGCGGGCGTTCAGTTCAAAGCAAAGCCCAGAGTAGTTATCAAAATAGAAGAGGTCTCGCAGTAGCAAAGCACGGGTGTGTAGTACGGGCTAAATATGACAGCAAAATAAATTGAATTGAGGTTCGCATGCTAACGCATTTCAAGTTACAATCGATGTTGCCTCTCGGTCGGATTAAATCAGGGTTTAGGGCGGCGTAAGGCGCTGTGGTGGGATTAAGAGGAGCTTTAAAATTGCAAGACTATTAGAACGGATTAAAATCGTTTGATCATTACAAATATGGAGTTGGTTGTCGAATCGACAGAGCGCATCGTCTGCAGTATGAAAATAAAATAAAAATATGGAGTTGGTTATCGAGTTTACAGAGCGTATCGTCTGCAGAAGGAATTAAAATTGCGGATGATTGTATTTCTGCAATAAATTGTTAGTAACGATTTTTTCAAAGTACTCTAGAGATGAATTCGGACACCCGGAAATTCAAGTCGCAAATCACAACGTTAACTTGAATGTCATTGGAGAAAATCGACGCTCCATCAATTCTCCGTTGCCTAGCGAACACATTTCAGTGCATTAGTGAATGAGCTCGCTCGTATTTCATCAGAGCTGGGTTGTTGTTAAGCAACAGTACCAATCTGTTGGGCTGCTTAATTTTCCAGTAGAGCATGCTTTGTTCCTTCGCATGCACGCGTCGTGCGATCGATACTCTACGCACAACGGAAGAAAGGTTTGAAGGTAGTGAAGTCTTGCTCTCAATTTGAATCTCCTCGGAACTTTTGTGTGTACGAATCTTCAGTGAAGATTATTGAACGGGTGTAAAAAAGAGAAGAAGTTGATTTGTGTAATGAAGTCTTGCTCCAAATCTCGTAGAAACTTTTCTGCGACGAATCGTTAGAGCGAAATGTTGAACGGTGAACAAAAGAGAAGAATTTGATTTGTGTGAAGTCATACTAAAATGAGGTGAAGGGGATATTTTTTCAGCTTTTTGAGTTCGACTTAAATCAACAAGTTGATTGCGGTGGGTTAAACTCTATTTTAGTATTCAACTAAAATTTTAGTCAGTTTCAGAAACGACATGCGACACACATATTCACGTACATACGCCATACACATTTAGTCAGTTTCAGAAATGACATACACATTGGAAACGACATGACTTAGATGAGTCGTACAATCACCGGTTTTGAAGAAGGATTTAAAAATTATGTTCGTGATCCAAGAAATCCTCTCAGTAACAATGGATGGATCAGACCGCACATTTTCCGTTTTTAAGTCCTAAAAAAATTCTTCAAAAGTATATTAAAAGTTTTTGCACACTCTCATCTCTTGTTGCTTACCGTCTGCCAATTCAATTCAGAGCAAGACTCTTCCTCAAGCAAGGATTGATAACTTCCATTGGCAAATGAAATACTTGAGTGACAAAGATTACTCAGTAAGACTAGGCTACTCTGGATGATTAAGAGCCGAGGAACGCTCGTGGAACCCCTGCTGCAGTAATTAAAATAATATACGAGTTTTTGCCGCTTAATAGTAGGGATCACTGTAATTGAACAGATTAATCATGAATAAATTATTTATGACCATAATGGACCTTCAAGGGATTATAGAAATTTATGTGCATGATGATCACCTGCATTGTACACTCATATGAAATGCATAATACACACCTCAGCATGATGAACAACAGACGCATGATGCTTTGCTTGACTAGATCGCTTGCACACCGTTTGCATACTTCTTTCGGGAATTAACGCCTGTACATTATGAAGTTAATTTTTATATTATAGTGGCGAATTAGCTACGCTCCAACCACCCGCTATTTGCATAACCCTACGCTCAGTTTCAGAGTTAAATATTGCGGCAATTTCCAGTGAAAACTTTCAATGATAATTTCCAATCACAATTCTCAATCACAATACCAAATAAAAATTCTCAATTACAATTGTCATTTAGAATTCTAGATAACAATTCCCAATCGCAATTTTCAATTATGATTTCCAACTAAAATTCTCAATTACAATTCCCAATTACAATTCCCAATTACAATTCCCCAATACAATTCTTAATCACAATACCAAATGACAATTCTCTATTAAAATGCTCTAGCACAATTCTCAATCACAATTTTCAATAACAATTCCAAGTCACAATTCACTATCACAATATTATTCTAAATTACAATTCCCAGTCACAATATTCAATTCCAATGTTCAATCAAATTTCTCAATTACAGTTCCTTATTACATTTCCTTATTACAATTCTAAACAACAACTCTTAATTACAATGGTTTCTCCTCAGTGAT
Source organism: Platorchestia sp. MABIK (assembly GCA_014220935.1). Taxonomy (NCBI): domain Eukaryota; kingdom Metazoa; phylum Arthropoda; class Malacostraca; order Amphipoda; family Talitridae; genus Platorchestia; species Platorchestia sp. MABIK. The sequence goes on along the minus strand of JACJUY010004036.1, from coordinate 35,197 downwards.
TTGTGACTGTTAACCATTTTCCGATCCCGTCGCCCACTTGCTACCGAGCGCCCTGTGGTCGCTCGTCATGCTTCATGCGGTGAAGAATCGTGAGAAGGGTGATCTCCCAGCACAGAACTGAACTCGTTGTCTAAAGCATTTTAAACTCAATCTACCCTCAGAGGTAATTTACTTCAGAATAATCTCATCATTCAAATCTGTGCCGGTTTTTAGAGTGACCTAATATTTTCCTTCTAGAGTTTCGATTTCCGGCGTCATGGAGCGACGGGACTTCCCGGGCGACGGTTTCCCCGGTTCAAAAGAAACGAATTCTTTGATTTCGTTTGCATGCTTTCTGTCAATGAGAAGTCCGTGTTGCGTTGCTCACTGATGATATTTCAAATCAGAAATAAGCGCGCAGCATTCTTGCTGAAAAGTGGGGGTAACATTTCACTGTAAGAGTATGGCTGCAAAAATGCTCATGTGCGTGTGTAAATTTTAGCCATTTTCAAAGTAGGGCTAATGCACACGTCATATTCGACTTATATCTGACTGTGTTACACTCAAAACATAATAAAATGTAACTTGGTGAGATCGAAAATTGTCAGATTTGCAATGCAGGATAAAATAAATTCACCTCCTAAATGTAGTAAATCGAGTTGCTCCGGTTAAGATGGCGTTTAGCATCAGGTAAGACAAATTTGAAACAGCAGTATATGACATGAGCTGTTACTAAATATTGATTTAAACATCTGAAGGTTATTTTTTTGTTTTCGTATGTTTGACGCCTTTAATTGGATAAAAGGAATTTAGGAACTATTATAGAATTTGCAGCAAAAAATATTTCTAACAGGTAAAATTTTTGGACTAAAAAACACTTGAAAATATCGGTAACAATTGATGTTAAACATAGCTTGTATTTTTATCATGAAATGTCAAAAACTCGATGGGTTTTTGAATTTTATTTTTTATTTTTTATTCAAATGTATTTATTCACGTCATAAAAATAATAAATTTTGTACATTCCAAATGGTGTTTTGTGTGCAGTTCTCACTGCACTCTTTTAGGTAAATGTTCTTTCCCTTTACGATGCAAAAAAATTATCGAAACCAAATTTTTTCAAATTTTCTCCTGTTAATACGATTTGGATGTTCAAAGCTTTACGATCTGTTTAATAACTTTCAAGTTGTTGAAAGATTAAAAGCAGGAAAGACACCATGCATTAACATTAGAAAGTATTGAATGAATATTAGAAAGCACTGAAGCAATATTAGCAACCCAAACTGGAAATTTTGTCCCAAAAAGGCCAATCTAGCAACCCAAACTTGAATTTTTGCACATAAAAAGCCCAACTCAAAATGCAGATTTTGCCTACAATAAGGCTATCCACAACTGTAAATTTTGCCCACAAAAAGGCCAACCCAAACTGCAAATTTAGTCCACAAAAAGGCTGATCTAGCAACACAACGGCGAGACGGTCTGGGCATTTGGCGGCAGTTTTGAGAGCGTCTGATTTTGCATCGGTGGGACGAGCTGTCGCGGCCTGGCCTAATTGAGGAGGCCGGTTGACGTATCACCGAGCTCGAGGCCCGCGGCCACTTCTGTGGAGCACAGACCAAGCGAGGCTTGTGATGCTAAATGACTCGATACAAATGGCCTCACGCCACGAGCAAGCTCAGCTGCCACCACACAAACGGAGCAGGCACAAGGCAGCCTTTGTACTTCTGCAGACGGCGCGAGTCGGCTCACAGACCGAAACTTCCCGTAATTCCCCAGGGGTAAATTCAAATTAGCACTGTTATATTAAATTACACTGCTACTATTTCCTATTATAAAGTACTATTAATGGTACTAAAGTGCTATTAAAAACTATTTTAAATTACTGCACTATTTTAAAAATTATTAAAAGTGAAACTATTCTAAAATACTCTAGGGTTCTGTCGTATGGTAGAATTTAAGGCCTTGAGGACATATTAAGTCAGTTTTGAAGACCAGAAAAACAACGGACGGCGTTCACGTCAGTTTTTCAGTACAACCAACAATCATGCGATGGCGTACGTGTGCCATTCCGAAATTTTTTCCCCTGCAAGAAGTAAAAATAAGCATCTCAAAAGGGGACTGCCGCAACCCTTTTGAACAAGTGTTACACCTAAGAAACATCGATATTTACATTGATTATTCATAGATCATTCATAGATTATTTACATAGATTATTCATAGATCATTCAAAGACTATTTACATAGATATACATAGATTATTCAGCGTTACTCACAAGAAATACAGAGCTAACACATCAGCGTACAGAGCACAATTCAGTAAATTTAACCATTGACGGAAGCAGATGGGCAATCCGCTAAAACCGACATTTTCGGAGCAAGCTTCAGTATCGGCTCTCTGACACATGCCATCGCTGGTGGCAATGGCCCAGCACTTTACAGGGAATCTGTCACACAAGTTCAGTTCGAGCGATGATTTGATAATAGCGCAGTCGTCATCGAATGATTTAATGGCTGCACTTTTAAAAAAGCTTTTGAGTGGGCAATAACAGCCCTAATGAATGAGACAAAGACGCTGTGATGACAATAAAATATAGGCCTACTTGTTTCTGCTGCCTTGTGCTCAAATGGACACATTTTTCAGTCACTACGGAGAATCGGACCTTTCAGTCACGCAAGTCAATCGACATATTAAGCGTACTTTCTCAAAGTCACCTGGTAAATTACGTAAATTTAAAGCATCTGCTATCCGTATCTACCTTTGCTCTAATTTTTTTTAGGAAGCTCAAATGTAAGAATTTTGAACAGAAAAAAGTACATAACTAGGCCACTTCATCTTATTAGGCCTGACACCGGCAGCCGCACTGCTAAAACGACACGAATTGGTCAAAAAATCCAACACAAAGCGATGAAATTAGAAAATAACTTGGGGATTTCAAACACAGGAAAAATACACAGCTTAGCCACCGCTAACCTTACACCGGCAGCTGCATCGCTAAAACGACACAAATTGTTGGAAGAATCTAACACTTGGCGATGAAATTGGTCAATTCTGTCCGCCTTGATCACATGGCTGCTACTTGAAGTTGAGTTCCGAAGCTATCAGCTCGCTTGAAGCCATCAACGTGCTTCTTAACAGCGATTGGAAAAAGCCGCCGCTGCTTAGAGAAAGCCTTCGGCCTACAAAACTTCAGCCCTCGATCGCGAACTAGGGCCAGATAGAATGGTCAGAATTTCTTGCTCCTCTCAAACAGTTCCCAATTTTACCTGCAAATGAGCAGTTATCTGCCAACACGTTGGCAACGATGGGTTAAACTGAAGTTCAATATTCGACTCAAATTCAACACGTTAACAGCCATGTGAGTCACCAGTGGTGCACGGAGCGAATTGTCTCAATGCTGCTCACCGACCAGTAGTCACAAACTCAATTTTAATAAATACTTAATCAAAGCTAAATGAAGACACGATCCAAATAATGTTTGCTTTTTTCAAAATTACTCACTACAATTACTCTTTAAATTTAAGTTGAATATTAAACTCAAATTTAACCCATGGAGGTTAACGCGTTAAAGTTAAAAAGCTGTCACCAATTTCCTAAATACCAAACATAATCTGAGTCCATTAACTTCCATTAATTTTGATGGGTTGTTGAAACTTTTTCAAACGACCCATCGCGAGCAACGCAATAAACGCGTTATGAGTCTCGGAAATGTAAGTAAATTGAAGAAGTTAGATTCTTGAATGCCATGCTTGCTGCGGAGCCAAAGTCGGAGCCCCGTTCATTGTATTTGAGTGTTTTAAATTCATTCTTTCAAATTTTCTTGAAAAAATAAATTGCTCACTAATGAAGTTATTTGTGCAAAACTTATTTGTTAACTTATTTGTACAGAAAATCGCAGCACAATCTTCTAAGCTTTCTCCACTTCAAATAGAGCTTTTGAAATTTCCATCTACCGAATGGAGAAGTAATGATCAAACTTCGGCGCATCGATTCCACTCAAGCTGAACAAAAGCGTGAAATACTTTCCCAAGAAGTACGCATAAAACGCTCCAATTTAACTCAAGACTCATGTTCCAGTCTCAGATAGAATCATTGCTTTGAATTTTAGAGTTGTAACTCGACGTAAAAGCGACGGCATCGTGCAAATACTCAGACAGCGATCGCTCCCCAGCAAGAACTTCAACTTTGTTCAAAAATAACAGCGGGGTTTTCCCGGTTCGAAATAATTTTGGCTTCTATCCAACTCATCTCTCAATAAACATTACTTGAGCAGCATCAGGGCTAGCAAATTCAGCAGCAAGAGCTGCCCGATATGCTTTGTTTGACCTTCTTTTTCTCGAAGAAACTAGTGCTTGTTCATGAGAGCCCATGTTCGAAAACAGACAGTTTACTCTGGTCATACTCTACTCCCAATGAAAATCCTGGGTGCTGCCATAGTGTGAGGTCTACCACACCATAGCATGAGATCTACCTCTAGCTGGTACTATAGCGTGAGGTAAAGTTACAAATGTATTTTTGTTATTTCCGCGGTAGATCTCACGCTGTAGTAGCAGTAAATCCTGTCTGGTCGCGAAGGGTTTCGAAAAAGAAGTGCCATGCTTTGTACCACAACCAAATAATATTTTTACGTCATTTTTCCATTTATTCCAATGTTATCAGATCAGAAACCAACTAAATCAGGGTCAAAAGAAGCGTGGACACTCACAAATGACGGTAGCCATTTTTTGGGGGGATTCCGGTTTGCCAGAGGCAAGATTGGACACAAAATTTATGCACGCGAATTTGAATTTGGTTTCGGTTCATCTTCTTAGTAGCTCTAACAAGCAGCGCTCTCGTGGTCGGGAAATTTTGCTTCTTTGTGAATAAAAACTAGGGGGCGGAACTGAGGGTTGCGATCACATCAATTCAATAACTGCTTGAATATCCTCGGAGATATTGGGTTTTTGCCCGACCGTATTTTCCTTTTGAATAGAAAGAGCCAAATTATACTCTGTGAAGCTGCCTTCCAGTTTCCTGTGGCTGTAGCAAGAATAACGATCGCCTCTCTTCAGTATATTGTAAAAAATCCTTGACCAACTGACGGGCTTTCAGTGCCTAATGAGAAGCCAACCTAAACTTTTTCAATGCTAAGAAAAACCTAACGCTCATCATTGGTAGTTTATGCTCAAAATGTCACTAAGTTAAATTTATTTGTAAATTCTAGACTACAAACTGAGCAAAATACATGAAGTTTTAGAGCTCAGCCCAATGCTTGCTCGAAATATTGTATCAGTAATGTTTAACTTCCGTTGAAAATTAAATATTTGAAGGCGTCAAAAAATTCACCTGGAATATGAACATAAAGAATATCACTTCGAATCGTCACTTAATTCCCTTCATTCAAACGTTCTCCAAAACATTTTTTAGGTAATTTGCAGCCAAAAAAAAAGCTTTTTCGGTAGATTTGACGCCCATGGCCTTGCACAAATTCTCAGACAAGTATGGAATCAATAATTTTTTTGAGCTGCTGTGGTCTATTTCAATAAAAATTGCATAATTCACCGATATTTACTTGCGGGTCCGCAATTTATTCCGCCAGAACTCATAGCCAAATGCTCGCATTATTCCGCTGCGCATGAAGCAGAAATTGTACGGGCAAATTTGCGAGCGCGTGCTCAGTTGGCAGAAAAATGGAGAAAGGCAAATTTTCCAAATAAGCTCGAATTGAGACAAAAGTTCACCCCGCGGATTCGGAATTTACTTTCTAATTTTATAGCGATGACATCCGCAACACTTGGGCCATCGCATGCGAATCATCACGCTTTAGTTTCCAGCCCACGTTTGGTGTTCTGGACTCCGGACTTTGACGGCTTTTATTCAACACTTTGACAAGCGGCGTGAGCCACCGGTGGTGCACGGAGGAGTTTTCATAATGCTGCTGACCGACCATTAGTCACAAACTCAATTTTCTTAAATACTCAATCAAAATTAAATGAAGGCACGATTCAGTTCATGTTTGCTATTTGTAGCATTACTTACTACAATTGACTTTAAATTTGATTTTAATATTAAAATTCAGTTATACCAGCCGCAGTCAAAGTGTTAAGGTAGCCACTATAGCCAACATTGCCTCATTTCAGCGTCCCGGGTCTGAAAGAACGTCAGATGATTTTACCTCTCCTTCATAAAAATCATTTCAGGTTATAAGCCCTATTCCATACTGAGAATTTCGTGTCCTAAAACAACAACGCTATCTGGTAATAATGATAACCGAACAGAAAGTGAGTGAATCAATGAGTTCTGTGCAAATTTAACACTTTGACTGCTGCAGGTAAAACTGAAGATCAATATTCAACTCAAATTTGAAGCAAACTGTAATGCGCTATTTTGAGCATTGCAAACATGAATCGAGTCCCGATTTATGGAAAAAATCCTCCTGGATTTATGGTTTGGCTGCTGGATGTTGTAGCATAAGCCTGGGTTGTAGTTCTTACACCTGGATGGTAAAGAAAAAGTTTCCTTGCAACTGAAATTAAATTCAGCATGAATCAGGTTTGTAGTTCTTACACCTGGATGATAAACAAAAAATTTACTTGCATCTGAAATTAAACTCGCTAGAAAGAAGAAACTGTTGTAATTGGGGTACTTGATTTTTATTTTGTTGTTCCGAATGATAGCAAGCGTATTTGGCCGAAATTAGCTCTATGTTCTAAAGTTTTCTATCGCTGTTTTCAATTACAAATCTGAAAAATGGCTTCATTTTCAAGCAACTAAATTGAATAATTTGAAAAAATATTTCCCATCTTCCCCCTTTCCAACCCTCCTCATCCCTCAACCCTTTCGAAGATCCAACGTTGAATTAAATCAAAGCTACAATACATCATTTGTGTTGGGTGATTTTCAGCGCCCTGATATCTACAGTACACTGACATTTTCCAGCTATAGATCTGAGAGCTGTCAAGCCACAATTCATTTTTTGGCAGGTCAGCAAACACAAGTGCGTTAGCGCGAACATAAATCTGGTATTTCTCATTCCAGCACAGAAATGTTCTTCCTGAATTCGTATTGAGAACAAATCTGTAACTTTTTGATGTCGAGTCTTGGCAGCTCCTCGAGCAGCTTAGATTTATCTTCCTCAAATTCATTGTAGTTCCGGCATTCTAAGAAGATTCATTCTTCCTTATTATAGAAACGCGCACACAAAGACAAAATCTAACATTTCGAATTTTTCTGTCAGCTGCTCGCACTATACATGAAAACACAGTCCACACAACTCTAACAATCCTCACACACACACACATTAAAACACAGAGTCATACACAACTGACACTTCTCACACACATCGCATCAAAACACAGAGTCAGAGAATTCTGACATTCTTCAGCCAGATCCCATCACAACACAAAATCATACAGAATTATGACATTCCTCACACACACACAGCATTAAAACAGAGTCATACAGAATTGTGACAGTGCTCAGCCAGAGCATATCACAACACAGAGTATGACATTCCTCACACACACACAGCATCAAAACACAAAATCAAACAGAATTGTGACATTCCTCAGCCAGATCCCATCAAAACACAAAATCACACAGAATTGTGACATTGCTCACACACACACAGCATCAAAACAGAGTCATACAAAATTGTGACAGTCGCCAGCCAGATGACAGCCCACCTGCTCACAGAGCCAGCAGTTCATTAGCGCACTCGCGCCCCAGCTGCCGGCAGCGCGGCCTGCAGAGCGGCGCTGCAGCAAATCCGCCCCACGGAGCAGAAAGCAGCAGACAGTGTCACTGCTAATTTAGCAGTCTGCCGTGCGAAGCTTGCCTCAATTTCGCGTGATTTTGGAAGGAAATTTCCCCAGAATGCCCTCATTCGAGCCTAATTCGGATACAGTGTGCAGTAAATGGCCGAGCTTAATTCCTTCCTGCATTTACGCAGGAGTTAACGAATTTAGCGCTGCCAGCGTAGCTCGGGTTCCCGTTGCTCCAACGCTAGGCCCCTTAGTTCACTTTAATTCTATCAATTTCAGCTAGTTTTTTGTTGAGGTCCTTCATAAACATCCGGGACTTTACATTCAGCTTGCCCTGTACTAACCGAGAAGACAAATTTGTCCGACGTTTAATAATGACCGCGCAGTGTCAGTTGCAATTTTTAGAGTAGTTTCTCAGAAAAACTTTACATTCGCTCGTCTAAAATCAGTCAGAAGTGATTTTTAGTGTAGTTCCTTTGAAGAACTTTAAATTCGCTCTTACATGCGTTTGGTTTCGGCGAATAATATGAATCCTTATAACATGCGGCTTCGGCTGTTAATTATACAAACGCAGCAGTAGAAACTTTCTAATATTCCATTTTGAACTATTCGAACAAATGTCAATTAAACTTGAAGCGTTGAGTATTGCCATACAAGCGCATAAAATCTTCCAACCTTTACCCATTCTAACATTAAAAGCCATTCAAACTATGATATGGAAGATTGGAAACAAGCTTTTGAATGTACATAGTGAGAGAGAGTGTGAGAGAGAGAGAGAGGGAGAGAGAGAGAGGGAGAGAGAGAGCGTCGAGAATTAGCATGTTAGCACATAGAATATTCTTACCTTGGAGCAAATAGATTCAAACTATGATATGGAAGACTGGAAACAAGCTTTTGCACGCACACCTGAAGTGGCTCCTTGCTTTATGGTAATGCAAAATCATTATTATTTGCGAACATGAGTCGTACAGTATTTAGTCGAACGTGCAATTGTGAAGTCAATCTAATTGCAAAAAAAAGGTTTAATACTAACGCTGCAAACGCTATATCACATCATCAGAGAGTGAAAGAAATTGGGCAGCCATGTTGTTTGAAGCTCGTTTTGTGCGCATAAGTTTGCATGGGATATTACAGGACGACAAGGGACTGAAATAAAAACATGTTGTGAGCTAGATTTTAATGTTCCAAGATACATCAATTTTTGAATTAATGCTACCTTCCTTTCTTATTTTTCAACATATGAGCGATTTGATGAGTCTTTTCAAGCCTGAAATTTCCGCGAATTCTAAATGACAATTCAGTCTTACTTCAGCTACACTCGATCAGTAAACTGCAAACAAGATATGAAAAATTCATTGCCATGAAAAGATTGTAATTCCGAGCGCTGATGCTGGAATCGAAACTAAAATACCAACAAATTCAAGACTGACTTTTCTTCTGTTCCGTGATTTTATCTCAGTCTGACTACATAAAGAATTATTTATCACAAGTATTAATCATCGCATGGGTTTTATCGAAGTATTGCAAGTACTTAATCATCCTATTATTTCAAGCCCTCTCTTTACGCCTGAGCTGGATGGAGCTCAAACCGAAAATTGGCTCCTACAGCAATTAAGGTACGAAATTATAGTCGCGGTGCATTGCCTCTCTGAAATATCTCGCTTAGTACGACATTGGGGGAGAAGTGTTAAAGGGACTCTCGAATGTTTGATCAAAACGCCTGTCAAAAGTGTAATTAAAGTTTTGCAGCTTAAAAATAAATGCCTTGAGCGTGAGATCTTTGTCAAATTTTCGGATGAATTTCAAAATTGGTGTTAGCCCAATACAGTGAATTTCAAATTAATTGATCTTTTAATGAAAAAATCCCAGAAAGTAGCCGTAATTTAGTTCAGGCCGAATGCACGTATGAGGATAATATTCATGTTCTAATAACAAGTAAACTTAAACTTGGGCTCTGACTTCCAGTAGTATAAAACTGGGTGCATGAAAACTTGGAAGCAGCTTTCCAACTTGACGATACATTTCCCTATGAAATAATTTTTTTAACGTGCGTGACAACCCTTCAGATGTCTCATTTTGTAACAAACGATGACGTTCAAAATTATTTTGAGTCCAAATACCGGCAGCTACCATGAGAATCTCTATCAGTAGCACAAATTTAATTCCCTGACGCTTGGTTCGTTCAGGACTTCAGATCCAAACTTGACTCTAACTCTACCCCTATAAACCATAACCTAAGACTGGCCGTGGTCTCGCGTTAACCTCAACCATAAAACAACCTCAACCCTACAATCACCTCGACCTTGTAATAATCTCACTGTAAAATAACCTCAATCCTTAAGAAACCACACATAATCCTACAATAATCACATCCACACAATACACTTGACCACCCTAACGTACGATAACCAGAGCTCTTCGGAGGCCTTGACCACACAATTCCCCGACCATGTACTGAACCAGATTCTACGATGATCTCCACCGTATGATAACTTCGGCCGGGGACTAGAATTAGATCAAATTATGTTAAGAGAGGTAATCTAAACTCAATTCAGCGCTGGATTATCGCCAGGGAACTAAGCCTAATTACGAAAATGAGCGAACGCTGAGCAGAGGTGGACTGTATGGGAGGTGCTACTGCAGCTGCTGCTGCGCGGCCCTTGCGTGTGGAAACGAAATCAAAACTGCATTTACTGTTGGTATGTTCGCTGTAATGATGACGCAAAGAAATGTGCACGGATGTATCCTACCGGCAAAGTTGCTTAAACACGCGAGTTGTCAATGAATGTACGTGAATCTTATTGCTGAGTAGTGCAGTGACCTGAATTTTATTGCTGAGTAGTGCAGTGACGTGAATCTTATTGCTGAGTAGTGCAGTGACATGAGTCTTATTGCTGAGTAGTGCAGTGACGTGAATCTTATTGCTGAGTAGTGCAGTGACATGAATCTTATTGCTGAATAGTGCAGTGACGTGAATCTTATTGCTGAGTAGTGCAGTGACGTGAATCTTATTGCTGAGTAGTGCAGTGACGTGAATCTTATTGCTGAGTAGTGNTTTGCTATGAAAAGGGGAAAAGCACTTTGAGTATCATTTAAAGGGGGTTTGAGCTTAAAGATATATATCGATTCAAGGATGCGTAAATCTATCATGTGAGGGGCACCTGCAAGGATTTTAAAATGATTCACGGAGACAGGGACGTTACAGTTTAAGACTGTTATACAGTCTTTTGTATAGTGTAGTTTTAATTTACTCATATTCGTTTTGTTTTTTCGCAGAATTCTTTTTCTTTTGCTGAGGATGAACTGTTCAGTTCGAAACGTTCAATTTTATTCATTTAGACTATTCTATTTGTATTAATAAAATGACTATTCGTACAGCGATTTTCGCCTTACTTTTCATTTCACCTCTAGAAGTATATACAGGGTGTTACAAAATTTTTGGTACAAACTTCGGCTGCTAATAGAAAATTTTGATGTAAGCCCTTTTTCATCAATGAAAAAATTCAAAAAACGGTTCGTTTTTGAGATAACCTGATATGTAAAATAAGAACACTGATTATTAGCTTCACTCTGTTTATTAATACATACGAGGGTAATTTAAAAACCAATTAACAACAGGTAATTTATTAGTAGCAAAGATCTTTTACAGTAATTGTTCAAAACGTCTACCATAAGCATTGATACAAATGGGACACCTTCGTCGGATGGAGTTGCGTACGTTGCCAAAGACTCCACGCATCTCAGCAATATCTCCAGCAGCGACTGCTTCTGGCGACAAGAACTTCCGACTTGACAGGTGTTTCATAGCAAGACTTCCCATGTGCCCCCACATAAAAATCTAACGAAGTTAGATCAGAAGATCTTCGGAGCCAGGACACAGGACCATTACGACCAATCCATCGATTTGAAAATTGAAGGTCAAGAAAACGTCTCACATTCACAGCAAAATGTGCCGGAGCTCCATCATGCTGAAACTACATTCTTCAACGAGTGTCCAATGGAACATCGGCTGATGAATCCGGAAGGAATTCTTCAAGAAAAATTCTGTAAACATTCCCAGTGCGACGCTCTGGCAGAATGTATGAGCCAATGATTTGATTTGACCTGCCCAAACATTGATGGTGTGGCGATGTTGGTATCCATGTTCATGGATGACATGAGGGTTGTTCGTTTGCCATTCGTGAAAATAATGAAAATTGAACATTCCATCGCGGTTGAAGGTAGCTTCATCTATGAACAACGCGTATTCTGCAAAATGGGCATGTTCTAACTCCTGAGTCAAAAACCACTGCGTGAATTGTTAGCGAGGAGCATAATCTGCAGGAAGTAGTCTCTGGACTCTCTGGAAGTGAGAGGGATGATAATTATTCCGCTTCAATATCCGCCTCACTGCAGTGTGATCTTGAATTCCCGTAGATGCTGCGGCGGCACGAGTGCTCGTACGTGGGTTTTGACGGAAATGTTCCAACACACCTTCCTCATGATCCAGATCAAGCTGTCTTGGGCGGCCAGCATTCACTCTGTTTGCACTGAAATTTTCATTCTCTCACTATCTTCGGTGAAAATCAGTAAATCGTTGATGAACAGGCACCGGGTAACGTTCTTGGTACATTCCTGCGGCACGTCTTTCATTACCATCATCAGAACTATAGACGAAACCCATATCAGCCATTTCTGCATTTGTTAGGCGGTTCATCTTACCAGTAGTGTCACGATGCTAACTGACGAATGATTACAATTCAAACTAGAGGTTACGAACGTTAACTGGAAAGTTCTAGAAATTTCTTTAATCTGGAAATTTTTAAAATTTGTGAATACTAAGTTTATAGACATTTTACAAATAAAAATAAATGGGTAAGGTGCCAATCCTGCCTCAATTTTACAATTCTAATGCTCCTTATTGCTCTGTTCCTGTCTTTAGCGAATTCACCGTCGTGCTGCGAAAAACGAGTCTTGAAGAGTTTATAAGCATAATATCAACGAAAAAGTTTTGGAACTTTTTTCATTTATATAATAGTACTTCTTTCCATATTTTCCACCCCTCAGGGGAATACAATTATTGTATCTATGGGAATTAGCGCTCCCAGGGGGGCAATGTGAGGGCCCGAGCTAAAGGT
>JACJUY010004035.1:55967-70175 GCA_014220935.1 Platorchestia sp. MABIK | reverse complement strand
TAAGGATCCGTGTTACAGTGAAATAGTGTTCTAAAAATATGATCCACTTCTGCTATTTAAAGATAATTAAAATGAACAACATCTTCAAAATTACTTATTTGTGTCAAGTTTGATTACCAGATGTGCTATGTAGATGTCTGAATCAATTCCACTGACCATGACATAAGTATCATTAGTAAATGTTGGGGAGAGGACATTAATCAATTTTTGAATTTTTGTTGCTTGTATCACAATAATTAGATCTAAATAAACAACTTTTCTTTGATGCACGTTCCATTGCAAATTAGTATTTAACGACTTATAGCAGTAACCTAACAGAACTAATCTAATGTAACGTAACAATATTTCAAGCGCATTACAGCTGTTAGAACATAGGTTCTATCGGAGTTGCCCCTCAAAATAATTTTTCTTGTGCTTCAAAGACTACAATTGCGGGAAGTAACCTACCGCTTGAACTTGTTAAATACTCATTTGTGATGGAAAGTGCTGAGTAGAAAAGTTGTTTATTTAAATCTAATTACCGCAATATGAGTAACAAAAATGCAAAAGTCAATTAGTGTCCTCTCCTTAATAAATACCAAAATTATAGATTGTTTTCATTACACCTTGGTGAAATTTTAAAATTTGTTAAGACAAATTTAGGTCAATATCTACTTTAATCTGCTACGGGAAATAAAAAATTTTATTCTAAAATCTCTAAAGGAATATAATTAAGAACATTTTACGTAAAGGACATTTTGCTCACTGACGCGCAATTTTTAAGCTGTTAAACATTGAAGTTATAGGAACGTTCGAAAATTTTAAAGTTGAATAACTCAAAAATGACGCATCAGCAAGCAAAATGTCATTCATGTGAAATATTCTTAAATGTGTTCCTTTAGTGATTCTTTAGAACAGAATTTCTAAATTCTGTGAGCGCATTAAACTCAATATCAACCAAAATTTATACAACAGTTTGTCAAATATAATGTATTTTTTAAATAGGGATAGTTTGAATTTTATTATATAATTTTGATGAATTTTAGAAAAATAATTCCTCACATAGAATTGAAATACCTTATTGTCTCTGTGTATAACATAGCAAGTAAAAGTTTTTCTCTGGATAAAAGGTGCAAAAAAAATGACAACAAATTTTCTTTTGCAACTAAATATACTTCCTATTTAGGTAATTGCATAAAGTTATTAGTTGTTTTATTATGTTAGCTACTCATTATTTACATTATCAATATGAATAATCTAGAAATTAGAGACACTAAGCAAAAAGAAATGAACAACCCCTATAAAAGTTCAGAGTAACTTGATAGTCATGACTCATCAAACATATACAACTATGTTTATCATTTTCAGGACATTTGCTTTTTTTTTAAGTTTTGTGCTGAGCCATATTTTAGAAATGGTAAAAATAGACATTTCAAAACTGATAGAGAATCTAAATTAGCATTCAAAATAGATTTTAAGGAAAAACAGCAGCTTACTCTAGAACATTACTTTGCAAATGCACTAGAATAAGTTGTCTGATACTTGGAAGATTAATAATGTCACACACTCATGCTGTTTGGTGTATAGAACAATCATATTTTTGAGATAGATTCAACTGCATTAGCTAATGGTATGTAGTGTTTGCATACTTGAATTGTTTTATTCAATAAATTTGAGCAAAGCTTTGAGGTAATCTATCATTATTTATTAACAATAGGACTCTAATTCAAAATTAGACTAGAATAATCAAAATATTGCTGGTTTTCAAAGGTATCAAAGTTGTGGCAAAAAGGGAAAGGATTTTTAAATGTATCTAAGTTGTGACTCTAAAATTTTTATTTACGTTCTGATTACTTAAATGACCATTTCTTTATCAGTCTGAGTGATGATAGAGAATGGGACATTTTATTAAACTGTAGCACTTAATTTATTTTAAAGCAAAAAGATAATTCATGTTGGTTGCAAAATGTTGGAATGAATGGCATTCAAGTAATTAAAAAATTAAATTTCAAACATGATGACTACCAAAGTTTCTCTCTTCTACTTTGCTCATTACATACTACATTTTCATATTTTTTAAATTACAAATTCTTTCCAATGTTGCATAATCATTCAATCTGGTCTTGTAATAAATTGCGTTCTTCAATTCCTTTCGTATAAAAGGTTTCCCCTTATGAACGTCAAATCTTAAGTGATCCCAAGAAAGAATTGTATGTGTCAAGGTCCAGAAAATGTTAGTGTCTTGGTTATTCAACACAAGATTAAAAGATGTAAGTTATGAATAAATTGGAGATTTTATATGGTATTCATTGCTTAACTAGGTTGTTGAATTTATAGCTGAATAAGAAAAAATTAAGAATGAGCATGTATGGGAACTATATGAGGAATTGGGATTAGAATAGAATCCAAATTTATAAAAAATATGGTTTGTCCTATTCCATTATTTTCATGTGGGGCTTTTCTGTAGCTGTCAAAAAGTATAAATTAGTAAAATGTCAAGCATGATGTTTCCAACTGGCAATTATGCCACTATAAGCTTTGTTCAATGCCATGCTTCAACCTAAAATGAAATAGAAAAAAAAGCTTCTAAAAAATCAGTAATTTTAAACCAATTTCAAGCTGTTGGTGCATTGCTTAGTATACAATTTTTACACACTGAGATCATGCTATAAGTTTAGTGGATGATATCAGCCAGTAATGGTTTTCACTGTGAAGCATTCAATATTTACTTGTCTGAGTTACCAAGTTTAGGGTCCATGTTTCAGTTTTATTTCACTGGATGAAATGACCAAAGAATTAACTCATTGTTCATTTTGTGGCCTCCAATGATTATATTCATTAAATCTCTTTCATTCATTCTAGGTTTTGATTTCAGAAACACTACGATAGCTGGAAATTCATTAAGCAGTAGCAATTCATTTACTTTATCATATGGTCAACTTTCATTTTAAACTTTCAAGGACATTCCACACACTGCTTCATTTTACCTTCTACTGTGTGAACTTTTCCCAAACTCTTATAAATGCTATGGTACAGTATTTATGAGTGAAATTGTCAATAGAAAGTGTACAATATGTGCTTCTAAGTATGAATCATTGACTGAATGTTAATTTATCAGGAGGAGTTATAAACTTTTATATATTTCCTGTATGTGTATGTTTTATAAGAAGAACATTGATTTTGAATTGTAAATTAACTGATTTTAATTTTTAAATTGCAAATGAAATTTAATATGTTTACAAACATTTCAGATTGAAGTTTGCACATGTCTTCCTTTCTAGAGAAGCATTAGATAGGACTTGTTCCTCCATTTTGATTCCTCGAGTGAGCTCAGTTAGCCACGATGAAGAACTTGACTGTGGACCAGATCTCCACTGATCACGTGACTCTGCTGGCCCAGGAGTACTGGCTGCCTAGCACAGCAGGCACCCACAAGCCATACAACCCAAAGATCATAGATGACATCTACTGCCAGGAGATCAGGGACAGTAACTTCTCCAGCCGCCGCATTGTCGTGCTAGAGCTCAGCCAGTACCTCGAAAAGTACTTATGGCCCAATTATTCCTGGCAGTCATCACCCTACCACATGCTGTCTGTGGTTGTTGTCATCAATGAAAAGTTCAGAGAGAGAATTCCTGCATGGGGCTCATTTGAGGGCCATCCTGCTCCTTTCAAGGCCTTTTTCAGGCACCTGTCTGCAGCCCTCTTGGATGACTCTGGCTGCTACTCCCTACGTGAACAGATGAACATGATAATCTTCTTGAATCATGTCTATAACACAATAGAGAGTGATCTCATCCGAGAAGAAATTTCCAACACCATTTCTTACAACATTCTGACCTGCTTATCAAAAGGACAGCTTCAGAACATATTCAAGGAGTTCCCTGTCATTTCCAAAGGAGTTAAAAGAGCTGCAAAAGTTCTCGGTAAGCTCGAAGGTCAGGCAAAGGCATGGTACGAGTTTGATACTTGTTTCTTGTACGACTTACTGAATAAATTCCTTGGCATTTTGTCATCCATTGATCCCAACACTTCTTCTGTTGGCAAAGATCTCCTCCAGTATTGTGAGAGATTCATTGAGCTCACCATTGATCTCGAGTCACAGCTTCCTACCCGACGCTATTTTCATGCTCTTCTGGAATCTGTAAACTTCGTTGTGAAATGTCAAGTCTCTGCGTTGGCCAACAGACGAGAAGGTAAGCTGTTTGCCCAGCTTGTGTTCATCCTTAAAATATTCATGGAATTTGAAATAAATGGTTACACAGGCGAAGCACTCACAGATGTTAATGTAATGAAACAGCACTACACGAAAGTCAGAGATTTACAGCTGATAATCTTCAAAAATTTTGAATACATGAAAGAGTTTTGTTTCCTCAACGTTGCATCAGTAGACAAGGCAGAGAAATTGCGGCATTACTTAGGCCAAATGTCTGATGAGGATCTCAAAAAATTGTGCGATTTACAACACATTCTACCAAAAGAAGAAGATGTCACTTGTCAAGATCGAAATTTCCTCACGGACGTTTTGGTGGAAAGATACCAGCGTCGTCCGTCTCAGTTGGAGGCAATAAACCGAATGCCTTTGTACCCAACGGAGGAGATCATCTGGGACGACAATATCGTGCCTTCTGAGTATTTCTCTGGTGACGCATGTTTAGCTTTGCCCAAACTAAATCTGCAATTTCTGACACTTCACGACTACCTCTTGCGCAATTTTGATTTATTTCGCTTGGAATCAACATACGAAATACGTCAAGACATCGAGGATATCGTTACGCGAATGAGACCTTGGTTGGCAGAAAATGGAAGTGTTGTGTTCAACGGATGGGCTCGAATGGCGCAAGTGATCTTCAACTTTGCGGTGTGTGAGGTGGCGCAGCCTAATGTAGGAGAGGACAAGCCATCGCGGGTGCGCGCTGATATAACCGTCAACCTCAACGTCAGGCCGGAGATCAAGAACGAGTGGGAGGCTCTGCGTAAACATGACGTTTGCCTGCTGCTCAGCATTCAAAAGCCAAAAGAAATGCCGAATCCTGACGGTGTTTTCCCCGAGGAGTACGGTATCAGCTACGTGAGAGGGTGTGAGATTGAAGGGATGCTCGACGAGAACGGGCGTGTCATTGAAGAAGGTCCCGAGCCTAAACCGGAAATGAAGGGCGATACCAGGACCTTCAGAGTGTGGCTCGACTGTAATCAGTACAAGAAAGACCTCGACAGCGTGAAAGAAGGTTCAGCGGATGAAGATGTTTATCAGATGTTCAATGTGCTCATGAGAAGGAAGCCCAAGGAAAATAACTTCAAAGCTGTGTTGTCCACCATCAGAGACCTGATGAACACCAAATGTGTGGTGCCCGATTGGCTAGAAGACATCATTTTGGGTTTTGGCGATCCCGCTTCTGCCCACTACAAGAACCGGAAAAATGCAGCATCGAAGCTTGACTTCAACGACACGTTTTTAGACTTGAAGCATCTGCAAGAGTCGTTTCCGTCTGGGAAAATAGTGACTCAAAACGGTTCTCAAGAACCTCCCTTCAAACTGACTTTCAGCAAACTACCTGACACAGAAGATGCCATGGAGAGTGATGACGCGACTACGGAAGAAATCTGCGTCGAAAGCTACACCATCCCCAACAGAGGCCCCTACCCTTATACCGTGCCCAAGAAGAACAGTGTTCTGTTCACTCCTACTCAGGTCGAGGCCATCAGGTCAGGTATGCAGCCAGGCCTAACTATGGTTGTTGGACCGCCAGGTACGGGTAAGACGGACGTTGCTGTTCAGATTATTTCCAACCTCTACCACAATAATCCACGCGAGCGAACCCTCATTGTGACCCACTCGAACCAAGCTCTGAATCAACTCTTTGAGAAGATCATGTGTTTGGACGTGGACGAAAGGCACTTGCTGCGTTTAGGCCACGGCGAGGAAGCCCTGGAAACGGAGAAAGACTTCAGCAGGTATGGCCGCGTAAATTATGTTCTGAATAAGCGGTTGGAGCTCCTCGACGAAGTCACGCGTTTGAAGGAATCTTTAGGCGTGCGTGGGGACATGGGAGCGTCGTGCGAGACCGCCGGGTATTTCTTCCTCCACCACATTCTCTCCCGATGGGAGAAATTCCAGAGCTTGGTCATGCTATCCCCTGGCAATCCAGTTCCAGTATCGGAAGTCAAAGAACAGTTCCCGTTCCACGTTTTCTTCAGCAATGCCCCACAGCCTTTGTTCAAAGAACGAAGTTATGAGGAGGACATGGAAATTGCGAAAGGTTGCTTTAGGTACTTGGAAAACATTTTTACCCAGTTGAAGGAATTCAAGGCTTTTGAGATGCTGAGGAGCGGTCTCGACCGCACGCGTTACTTGCTTGTCAAAGAAGCTAAAATCATTGCGATGACGTGCACGCACGCTGCCCTCAAACGCCATGAGCTCGTGGAGCTTGGCTTTCAGTTCGACAACATCCTCATGGAGGAGAGTGCGCAGATCCTCGAGATTGAGACGTTCATTCCGCTGCTCCTGCAAAACCCTGAAGACGGACGCAACCGGCTCAAGCGCTGGGTCATGATTGGTGACCACCATCAGCTGCCTCCTGTCATCAAAAATATGGCTTTCCAGAAGTACAGTAACATGGAACAGTCTCTCTATTCCAGGTTCGTGTTGCTCCGAATTTTGTGACGTTTTCATTGCTTTTGCGAGGTTAATGGAAAATTTTTCTTCCTCTTAATTTGGGAGTTTGTAGGTGTTCTTTGTACGTTTTTGCAGAATTTTCCTATTTAACGTACATATTTAATGTGAATTTAGCGTCAACTATTTGGGTTAGAAATCAAGACGAAAAATGAAGGAACGAGCTCCTCTCGTTCCTTCATTTTTCTAATAAAAGTAAAAGAGACACTACTTTATTTGCTGCAGCAATCGCACACGAAAGTTCTGAATTCGTTGCTGTGCTGTCACTTCTGTTCACTCGAATCACCAACACTCCTCGCAACAAATTCACTAGCATTTTTCTTCGATTCTCTCGAACTTTATTCAGTATAATTGGTGGCACAAATTTCACATTTTGTTAAAATCCTATTGAGGGTTTCTCATTTTAGTTGCACTAGTTTTTCAAAGAAATTAAGATTTAAACTCACACATTATAAACTGAGGACACGTTTTCTTGCTGTCGGTAAATTATTTTATTGCTCTGCGAATTTCTCTAAATTGTATCAAATTTCGTAATCAGAAATGAACAATCATCTGCATGCACCTAAAATGACCGTTGTTAGAGAAATTCAAAATATATTATAGTGTACTGGTAACTTCGGGTCTTGAATGATCTTTTCCCTCGCAGTACAATAGTTCAATAGTTAAAGTTAATTTCACAAGTTACAGAGTTTGTGTGCTGTTTTGTTTGCTAATATGTTAAAATGACTGCAATCGAGTTTCCTTTCGAATTGCTCTCGAAATATAATCTAGTTTTAAATTGACTTAAGCTTTCAAATGGAGTTAATGTTCACGTGTTAGCTATTTTCCATAATGAATGAGCTTAGCATTCAGTGTGCTAATGCTTGCGTAGTCAATTTGTCCTGAAATTCTATAGACTTTGTGGAAGAGGTAACACGATCGTGTTGGTTTCTGCTATGCCATTAAATGCTGTTAAATTTCGCAGATTCGTGAGGTTGTGCGTGCGGCGACTCAATTTGACCTGTAATTCATCAGACTTTCTGTAGAGGGTAACACGGTCGTGTTGGTCACTTCTATGCCATTAAATGCTGTCAAATTTCGCAGATTCGTGAGGTTGTGCGTGCCGACGATCCAGCTGGACGCGCAGGGACGCGCCCGCCCCTCCCTTTGCGAGCTGTATAAGTGGCGCTACCGCAGCCTTGGCGACTTGCCCCACGTGATGGCCAGCACCGAGTACACCACCGCCAATCCTGGCCTCTACTACGACTACCAGCTGGTCAATGTCGAGGATCTCGACGGCAAGGGGGAGACGGAACCGCGCAAGTACTTCTACCAAAACTTGGCCGAGGCTGAGTATGTGGTGCATCTCTACATGTACATGAGGTTGATTGGGTACCCCGCCGAGAAAATATCCTTGTTGACCACGTACAACGGTCAGAGAGAGTTGCTTCGTGACGTTGTTGAGCAGAGATGTGCCAAGTATCCCATGCTGGGCCGACCACACAAGATCTCGACAGTTGATAAGTACCAAGGTCAGCAGAACGATTACATCTTGTTGTCGCTCGTACGCACGAAAGCCGTTGGCCACTTGCGAGATGTGCGCCGCCTCATCGTAGCGATGTCTCGTGCCCGACTGGGCTTGTACGTGTTTGCCCGAGCCTCTCTGTTCAGCAACTGCTACGAACTTCAGTCTGCGTTCACGCTCCTCTCCCGACGGCCTTTGGAACTCCACACAGCTCCTTGGGAGCGCGTGCCCGGATCGCGGCCGACTGGCGTGCTGCCTAAGGAGCCGCCTGTGGTCATACAAGACGTGACCCACATGAGTAACTTGGTGCACCAGCTGTACCGCGAGGCGTGCGAGAGTCACGCTGCTCAGGTCGAGGAGTACCAGGCTCGTAACAGGGGCAAGGTGACTTTGGCTGCCCCGGGCACCCTGGCGCATAGGGAACCTCAGGCCAACACCGGGGCCAAGTATGACTCCGATAACGAGGACGAGGGCGATACCATCAAAATTATAAACGAAGTTGATTCGTAGGGAAGTGGTTTATACGTAGTATTTAATTACAACTTTTTGGGAAGTTTATTAAGTTATGAGTGTATTAGATTTTTGGCAAGGTCAATCCTCATCGTTGTCATCGACTACTGACCTCTGTAATAACTACGTCAAAGACGAAGTCGGGAAAAGAGCGCTCTTGACGATTGGCTCTGTCTGCTCTGCGATTCTACCACTCATCACTCAGTATTGTGAATATTCATAATGTTTTCCACTATCATCATAATTGTCAGTGAATTTACAACTCAGTTTTCGCTCTCTATTGCTGGATTGTGTTCTTTTGAGTCCAAGTTTTTCACGCACTTATTTGTAATTTTCCCATAATAAGTTTCGTTTTTCCTTCATATATCTTGAGGAATGGAACTGCTGTAGATTATACATCACTATGCGTCAGAATGTGTTTTTAATTCAGTCCAAGTTAGCAAACTTACATTTTTGTGATGGAGGTCTAACGATACTTGTATATAAGCGAGCATTCCAAGCCTCCAAAATGGTTAAGATTTTAGATTCAATTTATAAAATGTAAGAGAAATTTGAGTTTCCATTTTTTTTGTGCTGGGAGCTGATAGTTCGTGAGACAGTTTCAATGAGGAACAAGAGTAAAAATTAAAATAACCCACTTTCCATAGGAACGAACCTTGCAATATTCTTTCACCACAGAGTTTGTAGTTGTGTAGTTGATTCAAATGTGTTCAATTAAACTTGAAGCTGTGTAATTTTATTACTTTGAGGAATATCTCCTGTAGGCCATCATGACGAATTGTTATATAAGTGAAATCTGAAATTTAACCAGAAAAAGAACAGTGTAAGCAAGGAACTTCTTCACGTCTGAGATGTGGATGACTAAACTGCAATATGGCCGGGCGCGCTGCGTAGAGGCCTCAGGGGGTTTCAGCGTGGATAAGGCGTCCGGCCATAAATGGGTGGGCAGCTGAAATCCCCTACAGGATTTTGGCTGTCCTGTGCTTGCGGGTTGAGCGTGGCTCTGTAGATGGTGTTTTCGAAGATCAACTGGGGCTCTTGTTGGATGACAACAGTGTGGGTGGCAATTGGAGCGTTTTTTTGTGATGGCTGTTACTGTGTTTTCCATAGTGGTAATCGTGACAAACGTTGAACAGGAACTGTATAGTGTGCTTTTGTTGAAGTGAAGTGGAGCTTGATTTTTCTTTGAACTGTGAGACCTACGGCGCGATATAGTACGAACTACTGAAGCGCAAGCAAATCAGTGCTAATATTACTTACTGTTATATAAGTGAACTATTATTTCTGAATGGAATGTGATTGGTATTCTCTGTGTTTAAGCTTGATTAAATAATTTGCCATGTAATTTAATAAGCTTTGAGTGGGTATTCAGGTTTTGTTTGTTATTGCTAGGCTTTTTTACAAATTTTTCTCATCTAGTGACACGAAAACTCTTCGTGTTAAAAGTTCTTCTTGCACCACAATCTTAATTGTTTTTAGGAACCCGACCAGCATTTGTATGATAATCATTAAATACAATATGGTACATTAAAAACTAGTTTCACTTCATTTTCTGCACTCTAGCGGTTGTGTATGTAGACGATCTTTTCCTAAGCTCACGCACGATGCGAGAATCACTCGCCTGTTTACTCCTGCAGGTAAGAGGCAAGTGCTATGAAAGGTGGCCGCTTATTTTAGCTCGGGACACTGACGCTCCTGTGGGGAGAGTGGGATTGAAGACTTGCTTCTTGGGTGTGTGTAGGTTGCACCTATCGCCAGTGGTATTCTATGATAGGGGAGGAGTAGATAGCTTTTCCGTGTGTAACTTTAACGCGTGTTGAGAGACGCTGAGTCAGTTATAGACTTTATTGTACTGTAACGGGAATAGGGTTGTGTTTAATGCAAGCAATCGTTTTTACATGCTTGATATTTATCAAATCAATGGGGCCTGGATTTTAACATAATAATTTTAGTGATGGCATGAGCGGTTTCTAATCCTAAATCGTTCTTAAATCCCGTAACAAAATTCTCAAATAATGCAGAAGTAGAACCGTTAAGTAACTATACAATCGTGTAATAAAGTTTGGAAGACAAAAGAGTTTGATTTTTTTTTGTTTGGCATTCAACATTCATGGTTATTATTAGTCTTTTCGTTGTGCAATAACATTTTTGCAGCAGGACAAGGGTTTTATATGTAAACATGGAGAAGGATGAAATCGGATGTTTCTTTCTGCTTTTTCACTTGCTTTTTTATCATTATGAAAAATATTGGGAAAAAGACCAGCTCATTGTTAGCTATTTTATTTTAAAACGTTATTTTATTTGCCTTCAACTTGAGACCTCGTTAGTCATGTAAGGGACCCCGGTAGTCATGGAATTTAGTACATCTGTGTGTGTAGTGCCTTTTTTTTAAGATTTCCTGTGATATTTTTTATTCCAATCAAGCCTGATAAAAATCTTGCACATTAGTTTTTTTAAATCTCATGTAACACCAAAACGCAATGATGGTTACCCCCTGGTCATGCCGGTACCTGTTTTAACACCTGGATAGAGGGGGATATAGTAGCTGAGCTCTTCCTTTTTCTAACCTGGAGAATCACCAAGCAGCATTGCCGGGATTCGAACTGACGAACCTTACCGAGAAGAGCGCCCTATTAACCAAGGTGACCACACAAAGAAACAACGAGATTTTATCTTTGTATGTCTTGTATATGGACCGCAACCCTCGAGAGTCACTGTAAGCATAAAAGTTAGCCATGTGAAGCTATTACAGATAAACTAGTTGGTTTATGTACATTTTTTACCTAAGGTAGGCCATCGCGGTCCACTGGAGATGACTGTTCAAATTAAACATTCCCTTTCCAAATATGACCCAAGAAAAGTTTAATATCGCAAACAATCATCAAATTACATTCTACTCTGCCACATACTGAAGAACATCTTCCCAGATACTCTTTCGATTGCCATCGTTAGTGGAGGGTTCATTTTAGTTCTGGACCCTTATTTCAAATTAAACTGTTTGCAGTCAGCTGTATTATCTGACCACCTTGGATCCAAGCTCTGCGCTGCATCAAAGTCAATGAGAACCACGTCAAGCCTTGGAAAAAGCCCGAAAAGCACTGAAGAGACCAGGTCCGACGGGTTTCTACTGAAGAAAACCAGCGACTTTATGAGGAATACCTATCTTCCTCTGCCCCGACCAACAACAACAACAGCAGTCAGCTGTTCCGATATCAGCAGATACGTGGAGAAGAGCGTTATCGGTTATTTAGTTAGCAACAGTCTTGCAAGATGGGCCCGGAAAATACTAGTTCTAGTAACTCTTCTTCTTCAAATGCTAACAAGGCGAGAGAATCGTTTATAAGTAATCTAAAAGACCTTGTATCCATTGATCCTCGAGTGACGACCTTTATGTACGATGAAACTCTGCCAAAACTTCCACTACCAACTCTCGGTCAGACAATGGAGAGGTAACTTCCTATTCTCAGAATGATTTACGTTGGGTTTCAAATTTGTTGTTTTAAATTTCTCATTTGTCTGGCAATGCAGTAGTTGATACAAACCGGCATCGCAATACGAATTAGCGTAGTCACTTTTTTGTAGTGCTTGAAATTAATTTTAAAGGTTACTTTTTATTTTATTTGTATGGATTCTTCTAGAAAATGTGATTCATGTTCTTGATGTCTTAATTTGGTAAAAATCTGAGTCAGATTTAGTCATCACAATTTTTTTTAGATGGATTTACTGGGATAAAGAAGGCACTGCAATGTATTAACACATTAAGAGTGGCCGGTTAAACTGAAGTTCAATGTCCAGTTTAAATTTAGAGTCCATAATTATTCTAGTAAGAAATTTTTATAATAGCAAACATTGACTGAATTGTTGCTTCATTTAGTATAAATAAAAATTGAGTTTATGGCTGCTGGTTGGTCAGCAGCATTATGAAATTCCCCTCAGTGACCACCGGTGGGCCACGCTGCACATAACGTGTTAAGGGAATCTACTACCCTGCACTTGACCTCCTTTTTAAAATCTTACTGTACACATTTCTATTGCACCTAGGGGAACAAAAATACATTCAGATTTGTGAAATGGAATTCTGAACACATTTGCTTCTATTAAAATTTTCAATTTTTGCAAAAAAATTTTTTTTCACAATTATAAAAAACATGTATACATTACCCATTGGAAAACAACGACAAAGGTATGTAGGTCCCCCAAAAAAAAGAAATAGCAAAGGCTACCAATTTTGGGTGTCGTTGAAAAAAGTACAAAGCTCCAGCAAACGCAAAATTAGCAGCAAAGCTCCACTGTCTGGCAAGTGAAGGGTTTGCGTTGAATGAGACTAAAATCACGCTTCTACGTTGAAAATTGTAGAGTGAGAAATGTTTTGCGCAAGTATTTTTTTTCTTTTAATTGTGCGATAATTTTTTTTGAAAAATTAAAAATTTCATCAAAGGAAATGTGTGTGGAATTCAATTTTACATGTCTGTGTGCATTTTCGTTAACCTAATTGCAATAGAAATGGGAAAAAAGAAGTTTGTAGAATTTGGTTCATTAGGTGAAGTCCAGGGTAGTTGATCCTTTTAATGCTTTGAACCAGTTACTCAAATATATTGGTATACTGTTCTCTTCAAGTTGTTCCAACTTAACACTGGAATCTTGATGTGATGGTACTTGATTTCAACTCAAACATACAATCCATAGATGATAATAGAAGTTCATAAATGAAGCCTCATCCTTCTATTTAAATGCAATTAAGTAAAATTCTTAATATTTGCCCAGGCAGCTCAGTAAAAGAGGTTTTCATGCTATAAAACTCGGTGTTCTTTAGGTAAAGCTGTTCACACAACATGCAGAATATGTATGTATCCAATTTGAAAAAATTGTTAGATGCCGTAAATTTTTCTAATTGAAATATCGGAAGGAAAAATTAGCTAAAATCACATTGACAGCAGTTCAAAAAAGCTGGAAAATAGATCTGTATAACTTTCATACACTGATCATTAGTCTGTGTACTATCTTTGCAGCACTGCAAAGATTTTTGGTTTGTGCTAAAACATTCGCCAATGGAGGAAATCCTCAATTTCCAATTAGCGCCAATAATTGAGTACTGAGATTTAGTGCTGCAAATGGTATGGCTAGGTTTTCTCCTGCCCATGAAGAAGCTCTGCAATTTTTGGCTTGGGTTTTAATGAAATGGCTCATAATTTAGTGGTGCCATCATTAGATATAAAATACATCATCTAAACAATGAGAAAGAAAATAATTTTCTGCTTTGTCTAAATCTCCTTTGCTGAAAACTAAAGTATGCTTTCTTTGTGTTGACATTTTTATTTGTAAATCTCAATTAAAGTTTTTTACTGCTATTGTGTACAACAAATTCAGAGAAGACAACAATCTTACTAGTTCTGATAGCAAGTTTTTTTTTTTACATTTGACTGAACATTTCACAACAAAGAACTGAATTTTATTCAACTAATGCACATTTTGATATTTTTAGGCTTGATATTGTTGGTTTTTATGCTCTGTAAGCTCTTTTTATGCTCTGTATGATCTTTTT
>JACJUY010004035.1:30115-55791 GCA_014220935.1 Platorchestia sp. MABIK | reverse complement strand
TTTGCTCTCTTTGCTCTCTTTAATGCTCTTTTTGCTCTCTTTGATGCTTGTTATGCTCTTCTTGATGCTTGTTATGCTCTTCTTGATGCTCTTTATGCTCATCTTGATGCTCCTCTTGGTGCTCCTACTGACACTCCTTTAGGTCTCTCTCATGGCACTTATTTGAATGCCCTTTCTAATGTTCATTTGCAGGCTCTTTTTAAACATTTTTCATATTTTTATACTTGTTTTCCTCTTTTCAGTAATTTTTTGAGGTTTGTCTATGACTCCTTGATATACTTTAATAACATAATCTGAGTTTTTACAGATTCTATATTTATTCATTTTTCCAGGTACTTGATCAGCTGTGCTCCTCTGCTTGACGAGGATGAGCTGCGGGCCACTGAAAAAATTGTTAAAGAATTCATGGCTGGAGATGGTCCTATGCTGCAGTCCAAGCTGCTCCAGAGAGCTGATCAGCGCAAAAACTGGGTACCCACAAGTCTCTTCAGTTAATTTGATGCTGTTTTTTTAATGTTATTGATTCATAAGTAATTGACAAGTATACAAATTATATTGAAGAAAAACTGAGTTTCATTAAGTTTTTGTTTTTATTATTTACTGTGTTGAGGTTATTTTTAAAGTGTGAGCATCTTGCCACTTATTTTGGTGTGAAGAACAAATGTAACTTCCTTAGTTTTTAAGATAATTCTCTGTATAATGTAAGCATGACCCATATCCATACTGACATTTCAAGTTCATGTGTATGAAAGTGATACTGACTATATGTATTCATGGTCATTTGTCCAAATGAAGCTTGTAAGAATGTGTGTTTTTGTAATATATTCATGCCTTATTTCACATATTCAAAATAACCAAATAAAAAACCCAACATCTACCAGTATTCTGAAGCTGAAAAATGAATGTTTATTCATGCTAACTCTAAATAATTGTTCTCACCTGAAAAAACATTGTTCATTTATGCTGGCTTTGGTGAAGCCAAGATGAAAGTGAATCTATTGAAAACTGAAGTGTATTTTGGATTGCTTCACATCATTAGTTCATTCTATTTGTGGAGACAATTTTACATACATCTAGTTTGTTGCCTAGATGCCAATAGTTGTCTGCATATGACAATTTTACTTCAACATCAACTGAACTGTGTTTCAATATAAAAGCACTAAAATATCTGTTTTTCAACTAAGACATTCATTTATTCAAATATAAGTTATTTCAAGTATATTTTAACTGCTTGCATTAAAGAATTTCTTACTGTAGTTCTCCTTTGCTGTTTGCCTCTGTGCATCAGTTGATTACACTTGTTCTGTACGGGAGCAAAACTGAGGGTTGAGCAATTACTCAATCAGGTGCCTGACTGCAATTCGATGCTGTTCCAACCATGCTTCCTTTGTTAACCGTCAGGTTGTAAGAGTCTGTTGCGGAGACTTTTTCCCTACTTGCGTGTCAGAATAGGTTTTGTTTTCTTATACTGCAAAAGATGTTTGTTATCTATACTGTAATCTTTTAAGTGCAAAAAAGTTATCGGGAGTCTTCCTGATTTTAAGTAAAAAGGAGAGAACTAAAAATACCGTATAAAACATTTACTCGAATTAAAAATTGCAAGTAAAACAATAAAATTGAACGTTTCGAGCATTCGCTCATCTTCAGCAAAAAAAAAATTACCTGAAAAAAGCATGAAATGAATTTGAAAGTTGATAAATTGGACAAACAAGCTAAACAAAAACCTAACCTAAAAAAAAAAAAATACCTGTTAACTATTGACAACGGAAAAGAACTAAGTTGGTTGTTTAAAATCTGCTTATTTCTTGAAATGAAGAGAGACTCTAAAATCCTTAAATCGGAGGCAAATTTAGATCTAGTGAGAATTTTAAAATTACTGATGTCAAACGGGCTATTGCAATTCTCTGAATGATCCCTAATAGCTGAATGTGAAGGACTAGCTAAAATATTCCCTGTGCGGTAACTCCTACCTTCAGGTAATCTTTTAATAAATGAACAATTTGGCATCCATGGCTTAAAGACTATTTCTTTATATGCATTCCTCTCTCATTCAATTCATAAAGTGCTTCACTTTCTATTGAGGTCATTAAGCAGATGCATTTGTGGCAGCTTGAAGACTGGTGGATGGAACACGCCTACCTGAACTTCCGAGAGCCACTGATCCCGTACATGAACATTGGAGGCCCCCAAACTCTACACCTCACCAAATGGCCGCCTTCTCACCGCTCGGCTATCTCTGTGAGTTGCATTTGGCTTGTGTTATCATTTTTCTCATCTTTCTTAACCTTGGGATTTTGTGCAGGTTTTGAATTTGATCTTGAATAAAAAGTAATGCCTTGTGTGCTTCCCTTCCTTTTTTTTTATGAATGCTCTTTTGTCTAGCTGTGAGGTGAAGCTCTCAGTAGTTTATATTTAGTTTGGTTCAAGTTTACATAACAAGATGTTCATTTTTCTATTTCATTATTCACGTGCACTTTGATAGTGGGTTTCCTTATTATTTGAAATGGTTTACCAAGTTGAGACAAAAACTAGCTATTCATTTTATGTAGGTCTTAAGAAATTTCTCATTTCGTAAAATTCTGTTTCACTATTGAATTTCATCTTTTGCTTGGCAAAAATGCAAATTTATTAAAAATTTAAAAGCGAAGAATAAAATTCTAAACATTTTTTGAACATTTTGGGATAAATCCCATCATCAGCTGATTCTGATGCCAGAATCTGCTTATATTTTCTCAGGCTTTTCAAAATTGTTAACTGATCAAAGTTTTTGATAGAATTTTTTGAAAAATCTAGCAGAGGCTGATGAGAATCTGAACATTGCATTGTATGTTCACTGGAAGAAAGCTCAGATCAGGTGTTGCTTGTTGAGAAAGGGAAAAACTAAAATATTAACCTTGTGTGGAAAATTTTCAAGTATTTTCTATAAGTAGGTATTCTTGAACATGGTACTCTACAAGACTGAATTTCATAGATTGAGATTTTCCTGTTTCATCAGTTTTGAAATGTTTTTCACTGTTACTCGCATCTAAACTCTGCCATACCCTATTACTTGTTCATGTAAAATCTAAAAAAATGCGTTATTATTTTTGTTTATCCTTAAAAGGACAACGAACATTCAAACAATACAATTTCAGGTACGTTTTTGCGTGATGCAGTATATAGAAATAAGCAGTTGAGCAGTTTTCATTCAATCAAATCAATTGCAAGTTAGGTATTTTTTTATTTTGTTGCTTCTACAGCACATGCCATTTTTTATCCCCAGTATGTCTCCATGTTTGTGTACTCCTCCCTCATCTTCTACCGAGTATTGAGGGAAGAATGCTTGCAGCCGCAGACCTCTGTCAAGGTGAGATCGCAGCTAATCTCAGTTCTGATATCAATATGATATTGTAAGAAACTTATGTTCCTTAGTCATTATGAAATAGACTTTGACAAGTGGAATATGTACATATTATCTCTTCCATCTATTTGCACTTGCAGGAATGTCAATGCATAGCTTAGGTAATCAAAGCTTTTTACTTATTTAACCCAAAGATGATGCATGTGATGGAGTGGCCCTTAATTCTGTATAACATATCTTACCTAAAGATGCTGTCCTTATTGAGGAACTTCTTTTCAAATCCATACACCAAAGAAATGACTGCAATCGCATAATGAAGAGCATAGCAATGATTAGAGTAAAGTCCATTAAACGCGTTGTTTTTGCAGGGCAGCAGACTAAGCATGGAACAGTTCAGGCGCCTGTTCAACACGTGCCGCATTCCGGGCTTGCAGTCAGACCAGCTTCGGTCGTGGTGGAAGACCAGTAAGACAAGTTCTGCTTCATAGGTTTTATTTTGCGTGATTTTTCAAGAAATGCAGTTTTGTGACTAGGCATTTGACCGCAGAACATGGTTTTCCTGTTGGGAATTTTACTCAATCTGTTGGGTGCAATTGTGCTGTTTGGTTGGAGATGGTGGTCTAATACTGCAGCGTCACTGATCAAACAGCAAATCTTGTTTAGCCATTTTTGTTGCTGTCAAGCAAGGCTAACAAATGTTCTTTACAGAACTTTACTTTGTAATGATGCTTTTGTATTTCTATTTGTATTATTAAAATTATAACTTTTTCAAAGTTATGCATTGACTTGGTGCTAAGTGCAGTGACATCAGAACTTCGGAGTATGTATAAATTTTATGTTTGCAACTCTTTTGTTACGATTCATCATAATCCACGTTTACTCTGGTGGTGGAAATTTTTGCTGGTCTTTCACCATGCATTAATTTAATGATGCAAGTTAATACTGTTTATCTCTCATCCTTTACTGTAGTTTGCACCGTTTATTTAATAGTCTTTAAATAGTCTTTACGAGTCATTGGTGAAAACTTTGGTGTTCTTTCCCATTGACAGGGCAGGAAGGGGACTGCCCTGAACACCTCATCGTGCTCTGCAACGGCCATATTTGGTGCTTCAACCCCTTCGATTCCAGAGGTGAAGTTCATAGACTACAAATGTATTGCTCAACAAACGTTTTTTTGCCAGAATTTTTCCTTAACATTCAATGTTTATTTTCTTCAATTAAGTATTTGCCAAGCTCTATTAGGGATTATTACTTCAATTGTATGTGTTGTTAGGTTGTTAATGAACGTGAAAAGTGCAGGTTTGTAGGTTTGTAATTCTGAATTTATGACACATTAATATGTAAGTCTAAGAGAAACGATCTACATTTTTCTGAACTCAATTCTCAGTTTTCAATTATTATTACATCTCAATTTTCAATTATTATTTCATTTCGATATTCAGTTGTTATTTTATCTCAATATTCAGTTATTATTTTATCTCAATTTTCAATTATTATTTCATCTCAATATTAAATTTTTATTTCATTTCATCACAATTTTCAATTATTATTTCATTTCAATATTCAATGTTCTTACATCTCAATTTTCAATTATTATTACATCTCAATTTTCAATTATTATTGCTTGCATCTCAATGTTTAATTATTATTGCATTTCAATATTCAGGTATTATCACATTGAAAAAGTTTTTTCACTGATGAGGAATGAGAACTAAAAGTGTTCTACACCTATAATGTTACTACCTACACACCTTCCATTTGGTGATCAAACTACATGGTTGAAGTGGAGTGTGCGGTGAGCAGGCGCGGTGACGGTGGCAGAACTCGAGGCCCAGTTCACCGCCATCCGAGACCAGAGCGACAGCATGGGGGCAGGGCCCGGTGTGGCGAGCCTCACGTCTGAGACGCGGGACATCTGGGCCAAGGTGGGGCGCGTGTACCTCTCGAGCCTTTGCTCAGACCTGTACTAGTCCTCTAATACTTAAGATTTAGGGTACCTAATAACATTTGAAAATGCCCAATTAGATAATGCCTCCAAGTTCACTCAACACAACTAACCATCATTCAACCGAACTCTCGCGACCGACTGCGTCTGCGCGTCCGAACTGCTGCTACCGAATACTGGGAACGGAGCATAGTGGACGTCACCTAGAGGTTTTTGTGGCTCCCCACAATCACTGGGATTGACTACTGAACAATTGGAGGCTCTAAAATTCGGGCAAACAATCCCATTGAACGTCTTATTGTTGATGTCTATTCCTTCCCTTAATGGTTGCGCTTGAAAAGCACGTACAAATTTCAGTGCAGTGGATAGGTTCTATAGTTTTAAACCCACACATTTTCCAACTCTGGCAGTCATGACTTTAACATTGGTCTCTAACCTGTGCCTTGAACCTTGATCCTAAAACCTCATTGTGAACCGTGGCCCTGAACTTGGCCTTTAACCTTGATTTTGAACCTTGAACTTTGACCTTAATTCTAGGTCCCCAACCTTGGCCTTGATTCTAGGTCTTCAACCTTGGCCAGGATTCACGATTTTGAACCTTGCTAATTATGTTATGTCTAAGTCATTCTAAAGATAGCAACAACTGTGAGTAACAACGATCTGCTTTGTTGAGGCAGAACCGGGATTGGCTGAGGTCGCTGAGTGCCAACAACGCCAAGACTCTTGAGCTTATCGAGTCCGCCATCTTTGTTGTGGCACTGGATAATGCTGAGCCTAAAGACATGAACGAGGTGAGGCAACTTTTGGATATTATTCCCTTTTGTTTCGTTTCTCTGCAACTTCTGAATATTGTTATTCTCTTTTGTTTTGCCTCTTTGCAACTTCTGGGCCAGATACATGGAAATTTTCTATTGGTAAAAAAACTACATCAACCGCTTAATGTTCTTAATTTTCTACCTTGTTTCTACTCAGTGTAATTTGGAATCTTTCATAATTTTGGTAATTTTCATAATTTTGCTCTAGCAAAGAAAAGCTGTTCATAGTGCTAAGAAGTTTAATCGGGATAATGCAACAGGTCTAAAATTTAGACGATGTTGGCACAAATGCTCAATAAATTATCTAGTACTCAAAGTGGAGAATCATTTAGGTAAAATTCAATGCACAAAAATGCTGGACGTATCAATACTGAAATACAAAAATGACCTAATTCGATCCTTGTATTTCAATGTATCACAACTCCCATAATTCCATTGCTTGCAATAGAACTTTTTAAACAATGATTATAAAAAGTACTTGAGTGAAACAGTTGAACGCTTTTGTAAAATTTAACAAAGAGTTTGGATTTTCTTACAACTTAACCCTTTAACCTACACACTTTTGTACCCTTTTACCGTCATTACAACCCCTTTTACTAAACTTGCACTTGCATTAGGTAGTCACCGATTTCAGGATGGGGAAGGAACTGTCACTCGGCAGTGATATTCAAAGAACACACTAGTGAATAAATTGAACAAGAAATACAATATATTAAGGCAGTTTTTGAAAGTGGGCCATATAGTCCTGTGGGGCGATAAAGTGTTAACACATTCATTACAGCACGACCCACCTGTGGGTCATGGTGAAGTTTTTCCAGCCTGAAAATGGACCATCGATGCGTCGTTTGAACATTTTTTAACAATCTTTTAATGTTTGCTATTTATGAATTTTTAATAACTTTGGACTTTAAATTTGAGTTGGATGTTGAACTTGAGTTTAACCCATCGCAGTCAAAGTGTTAAACGCGTTGTGCTGTGCAGGTGTTCTGGGAGAGCGTGTGTGGAGACACCAGCAATCGCTGGGCAGACAAGAGCTTCAGCATCATCGTCACTCGCAACGGGTACTCGCTCAGCAACAACGATGTGAGCATCTTTTGTATTTTCTCTGCTGTCTTTTTTTCAGAATATCTGACTTTCTTCTTTAACTTTTCTCTTGTTTCATAAACTTCCATCTTCATCTTTTATCTTGTTTAATAAACTTCCTTCATCACCTTTTATCTTGTTTTATAAATTTCCTTTTTCAATTCTTATGTTTCATAAACTTCCTTCTCAACATACTGCTTCTATGCGCAGGGGAACACACATTCTTGTGCGCGTCTTCTTGCTTGTGCTTTCAAAATTTAATTTGTGAGACTTTTCAGCCCGATGCACTCTGAGATGCTGAAGTGCTACCACACCTATGATACTATCAGTACTAATTAGGTTCTATGGTTTTTCACCGTGGCTTAATGGTTAAGGGTGCTGGCCATTTAGGTGAAGGTCATCGGTCTCTTTCAGGAAGAAATAATTTACCAGAATTTCCTACTCGTCCCAGGTGTAAGAAATATGTTCAATGTGAAGGGTAACCATCGCTGCTTCCTTGCCTTTGTTTTGAACAATCTGAATAATAGGTGCATTATACCATGTGTCAATTGGGTTAGAATTACGTTTTTTAGCGTGTCATTAGACAACGTACATCTCCAGTTTCTGATTTGTAGCTAGGGTGGACATGTGATATTTTTGCATTTTCTGGAGTTTGGCTCGCTAAATGAAATGAAAAAACATTATGACTGCCTGCAAATTATCTATTTCACTTGCCTGCTTGTGGCGTGACGAATCATGTTTTCTTCATCCTACGAAATGCAAGATTTACGAGGGAATATTTTCATTGTTTGCATTGTCAGCTACGTGATTGGATGCCACAAAGGCAGCCATAATATTTTCTTCATCTTTCATAGAGCAAGTCTATTTAATAAACACAAGTGCTGTTGCTTTGGCTTCAGAATTTGTGGCAATTGATTCACGGTGTGCAATGTAAATGTTGTTGTGAAATGTTGTAACTAGCAGCCGTAATCATTGGTACCTGTGTACGCAGCACACACCGTACGACGCCATGGTGCTGGTCGTGATGACAATCTTCGGGCATCGCCTTAACGAAGCCGTGGATGTGAGGGCGGTAGGAGGCACTGCTGTGCCGCCCTTCCTGCCGCCCCCGAAACTCCTCAAGTTGGACCTCGACCCCAGCATCGTCTCTGCCATCTCTACTGCTCGGGAGAAGACCAAAAAACTGGTGCGTGTGTCTCTGATCTAGTATGGACAAACTGTTTTTGTTGACCTTGCCAATGGATCTGGAAGTAATAGAAAAGTCTAGTAATTAAGAAATAAATTTAAGAGTAAATCATACCTTCAGCAACATTTCACTTGTTTCAATTTTTTAGAATTATTTATCGACCTTTAAGAAGAAGGTTTGCAAATCGTTTGGCAAGTTTAGCCAATTCTGTGTACAAACGGTTTGAACTAATGATCAAATTAGTGGCTTGACCTCAAACTCGTGGCTCGGAAGTGACTATGTTAGTCCTGGAAAAGGAAAGAGTGCATCAATTCATAGCTCAGTTAAATGAAATGCTTTAATTGAGGGGCAATATTTAGAGTATTCTACAAATGTGGTTTTACTGATTGGGTCAGCTGCTAAGTGCCTTGACAGCAGCACCTACTAGTGCTTCATTATATGTTCATATTGCTGAGTGGTTCAGAGTGAAACTTGGAGACATAGATATCACGACACTATTTATACATAATTTATGACAACATGGCTGAAGTATTTCTGGCATATTCTTGTAGGAAATCTGTTCCTTGTTGTGGTATTCTGTGCTCACGCCAAGTTTAATTTTTCAGAACAACAACATAGCAATTTCATTCAAGCAGTACTACGGTTTTGGCAAAACTTGGATGAAAGGGAAGAAAGTGCATCCTGACGCGCTCGTGCAGATGACTCTGCAACTCGCGTACTTCAGGACGTACGGCAGGTGTGTGTGTGTCCCTTATTAACACGTTGCTTGTGATACGACCCATCGGTGGGTCGTGCTCAGGTTTTTCCTGCTTTGGAACAACCCATCGATGGATCGTTTGAAAAATTCTAGCAATCTTTTTTTAATTAATGGCACTTGAAAGATCCAGTTAATGTTCGGTATTTATGAATTTTCTAATCGCTTTTGGCTTTAAATTTGAGTTGAAATTGAACTTCAGTTTAACTATCGCAGTCAACATGTTAAGGTTAATAAATAGTCATGGTGTAGGTGACGAGTGTTTCATACCGTGCGCTCCAGCGTCATGTAGCATCTGTTGGTTGAAAGTTTGTTGGTTTCCTTTTGAAAATTTCACTCGTGATATTTGTTCAATTCAGTGCATTTAATTTTGTAGTTTGGACTTTATTCGTGTGATTTAGGAATTTCTCGAGTGTGAGTAGATACACAGTAGTGACATAAAGAATATCCTGCAAGCTGAAGAATATCCTGCAAGCTCGGCTGTTGTATAATTTGTTGTCGTTGGGTTATTGCAGGACTACACTTTGTATGGAGATGTTAATGTGTGAATGTAATGGTGCTTAGACATAAAAAATTCAAGACTCATTGTGTTTCTTTGGTGCTTGTGCCTGATTGATGTCTGATAGCGTGAGACTTGGAGCCAACCTAAGACTGGGCTCATTTATGCCGTATTCTATTATACTATAAACTGGTTTCCGATATCTGTGTCGATTGAGCCATTAAATTGTTGAATGTGAATATTGGAAATTGTCCAAAAAATAGCCTACTCAAGTTTGACAAAACTTGAAGTGCATAAGTATTCTGAGATTTATATTGCAACAAAATCTCAGGCTCCGACACGTCAAATGGCGATTTTCTACCTCTTTCTGAACCAAATCTTGCGCTTCAACTCATCAAATAGTAGTAAACAAAGACAATATCAGTTTCTGTACCTCAAACCGTTTCTTGTTAACAGAAAAATTCTATGCTTTACATTTGAACAGAATGGCACCCACCTACGAAACGGCGACCACTCGTCAGTTCTACCACGGCCGCACGGAGACTGTCAAGAGCTGCACTTCTGCTGCCAAGACCTTCGCTCTGACTATGCAGGACCCCTCTGCCTCAGTGCGTGCTGGTCTCTCTGAACTTGCTAGCGTACAAGGCCGTCAGAAGTGACAGGGTTTGATATTGTTTGATAAAGGAAATGAATCGTGTAATCAGGTCGTATCACAGTTACGGTGATTAAGCTCATCCAGCTTCATTCCAATGTGTGATGAATTAATAGTCTCTTCCTTCCTAAAATTTCTCTAATGTAATTCCTTAAGAGCGTAGTTGAGACCACTGTGTATTATTAAATAATGGATGAAAATCGGCTGCTAGATATAGCGTTTGTATAACCGACACGTCTTTCGTTGAGATGCTTTACTAAGTCCCGTTCTGAACACGTACTGGGACTGGGAGATTTTTGTTGCTTTGTAGCAGGTTCATTTACTCTTGCTCTGTATTTTATTATTCAAAGAATTTGAAATGAACACTATTGCATTCTGATGCCCATGGTATTCTGTATCACAAGGATGTTGATAAAGCGTTGTACTTTCAATGTTGCATGAAGGCTCAAAGCTGTATTTCTGTCGTTTGGGTTTTGGTTTCTTCTAAGGATCAGGTTGCGTTTGTACATTATGAGAATATTTCTAGCATTATTTTTGGCATTTTGAATACTGCAATTGTCATTGCGCCTGCACGTGTTTAGGAACAGGAACAGTTTAGCTTGTGAAAAGTTTTCTCTTATCTCAGGGTGTGTGTATCAGATGTTGCTAGTTTTCTAAGTGTTTGAACAGTCCAGTAAGAGAAAAGGATGGAGCCCTGATGTGATAGCTTTCTTTCTTTAATATTTTATATTTTTGAATTCACGGGTTTTCATAAAAAAGCTGTATTAATAAGCTACAGGGTTTTCGTTCACTGAAAAATTAGCTGAATGTAGTACACAATCGCAGTTACAGATAACAATGCACTAACGAAGTAGAATGTTAGAGTACTGTTACAAAATTATGGGTTTCACTTGCAAAGAAAAAAATAATTTTATTACACCATCGAAGTATTAAGAGCACATAAAATGAAGTCATTTCTTGGGAGCACCTACATTTGTTGGGGTTCGGGACACTAAAATTAACTTATTACCTAATCTAGTTATAAGTCATTACCAGTATCATACCAAGTATAATACTGAGCACATCAACTAAGGCATAGAAATAATGCACAAATAATTAAAAAAATTCTACTACACAAGCAAAGTGAAAGATTTTAATTCCCAAGTAAAGTAAGGTATCTCAATGCACTTATGAAGTAAATTTCTGGTACTCTTAACAAGTAGCATGGTACATGCCCTCCAAATTCTGTATGCTTAACACTTTAAGTGCGGCGGGTTAAAGTAATGTTCAATATTCAACTGAAGTTAGAGTTAATTTTAATAAAAATTTTGAGAATAACAAACGTTAAAGAGATCGTGCCTTCATTTAGTTTCCATCAAATATTTGTGAAAATTGAGTTTGTGACCACTGGTCGATCAGCAGCGTTATGAAAATCCCCTAAGGTGGTCACGTCACACTCAAAGTGTAAAATAATCATATATAGTTGAGTTGACACTTCGAACATGTAATTGTAAAGTTTTTGCTTTTATTACTCTTCAGGAATATTCAATAGGCTTATTTAGAAGCTGTGGTTTTATGCTATGAATATAATAAATGAATATAATATGTATGCTATGAATATATCGCTCATTGGGAAAAACGTCTTAACTCAAAATTCAGGAAAATCCACTTATCCATACTGTTAAATTTGCCATTTCGTTCTATGCATTTTGGTAAAACCGTCATAACTGTACCTTCAAAATTGACCGAGAGGAAGAATTCCTTTTCTCACTCAAAACTCGTTCCGTAAAGCAGTTTGCAAAGTTAAAATCACTTCTTCTAAAAAATCAAAAATTTCGACTTGTGACGTTCTTTCCAATGAGCATTATCACCTTCTCTTGCAGGTGCCAGAGAAGGTGCAGGCCCTGCGTGCAGCGTGCGCTGGTCACGACGACCTCATGCGCCAGTGCCAGAGCGGGCAGGGCGTCGACCGCCACCTCTTCGGGCTGTGCCTCACTGCTGTGGAGGGCGGCCACGATGTGCCTGCCATCTTCACCGACCCTGCCTTTGCTAAAACGTGCGTCTCGTCGCCTAAAATGAGCCTGTTTTGCAGCACCTACTACTTTCTTCTTTGACTTTTATCTTGTTTCATGAACTTCTTTCTTAGCTTACTGTTTTTATATACCTTGTGCATAGATTCTGCGTTCCATTAACTTCATAGTAAATGGTGCCTTCGTCCATCCTCTCTTTGAACATTTTTGTTGTGGTCAAGGGAGGCGGAAACTTTCTTATAATCAATCAGTCTCTGCCAAAGTTACGGATTTTGAGTTTGCTTGAGCGTATACACTACCGGCCAAAATTGTGGGATGCTTTTTAAATTCACCAACTTTGCCTTTGCTAAAACTTGTGTCTTGTCACCTAAAATGAGTCTCAGCCGAAGTTACGGATTTTGAGTCATATGGGGTGTATGCACTACCGGCCAAATTTGTAGGACGCTTTTTAAACTTCTCAAATATTTGAGTTTGGTTTTTGGTGAAACTTCTATTAGTAATTCTCATTGCCACTCCCAATATATTGTCTACATTTTTGCGTCATAAAAAGATAGAAAAACGTGCATTAGTGAATTAATTTAGTAGCCAAAACAAGGTAGCCGAAATTGTGAGA
Source organism: Platorchestia sp. MABIK (assembly GCA_014220935.1). Lineage (NCBI taxonomy): Eukaryota > Metazoa > Arthropoda > Malacostraca > Amphipoda > Talitridae > Platorchestia > Platorchestia sp. MABIK. The sequence goes on along the minus strand of JACJUY010004035.1, from coordinate 42,895 downwards.
TGAAAAGTTGAATTATTCCTTAAATGTTTCATAGTAGTTATATATTGGACATTGTACTACCAAGATATTCAATATTTGGTGTGAGTAGACCTTTATTCTCCCCTCAGGGGGATACAAATATTGTATCTATGGGAATTAGCACTCCCAGGGGGGACAATGTGAGGGCCCGAGGTGAGAGTAAGGTAGGCCTTCTTTTTGTTGAAATCAAATGCTTTTGTTATGTTAAGGGCCATCTTTTTTCGGTTCACTGCTGTCCTGTTTTTTTTCAGCACCTACTACTTTCTTCTTCAACTTAGATCTTGTTTCATGAACTTCTTTCTCATCTTACTGTTTCTATGCCCTTTCTGCATAGATTCCGCGTTCCCTTAACTTCAGACTGAATGGTGCCTTCTTCCTTCCTTTCTTTGGATCGCCTTTGTTGCGGATAGGGAGGCTTAAACTAACTAATAATTTAATCTAATCTAGACCTTTTTACTCTATCACAGCAGCACATCCCCTGCTGAAATCTGTAATAAGATGAGACATTCTGCTGGAGTTACTTTTGACCATCCCTGTTGAAATTTGAACCACAAATCTTCCTTTTGTATTTGTTGGATTTCTGACCATAACGCGTGTCCCTGAGTTTTGCTAAAGGTTATCTATCGGATCCAGGTCCAGACTCTGGGGGTGGCCAATCCAAACCTTCCCAAATTTTTTTCAATAGTCCATTACCAACTTTGCTTTATGGCGTGGGGCATTATCCTGCAAAAAAGTGTGATATTCACGTGTTAAGAGGTGAATTATTAGAATAATATTCTCTTGAAGCATGTTTTGAACATTGCAACAATTACACCTGCATTCAGTGGACAAATCGAGTCGTTCTTTCTCTGACAACCATCCAAAAATAGCACTACTGCCAGCAAACTTGACATTTTTTTTGTGTACTGGCTAGATAATCTTTCACCTCCATCTTCTCTTCAAAATGTTTTACCATCGGAGCTAAATAAGTTAAACTTGCTCTTGTTACTGAAGAAGATATTTCCACTCATAACAGCGTGTCCTTCCGCTAATCAACAACAGTTGTCTGCTCATAAAAGTATGTTTATTTGTACTTTACTTTCCATTTACACTCCATCATTATGACCCTAGACTTTCAGTGCACTTTTTTGATACCTAATTCAGTGTATGCTCTATTGCACATGTCCTCAGCACACACGTCGCTCTCTCTTGTACTCCCTGTACCTCACAACTGCCTTTCTTGCAGTTCCGATTGTACAACAGCCAGTTTCTAGTTAAGAAGTGCTAACATGCCGATGCTAAATACTCTCAATACACACGTGGCCATCAAGTTTTCCTCTCAATTAGTTTGATAATAATCGTATGATTTGGTATCACTAACATGCACATTTCATCTCACGAGTTCGAAAATTTTACATCACTCTTATTTTCATTCAGCATCACCCATGTTGACATTCAATGTCACCCGTATAATATTGATAACCTCACTTTTATGATAGCATAAGTTCACCATCACTGCGTGATAATATAGTTTCATTTAATGGCAACGTAATATCTGGCGCATGTAAATGCCTAACTGACGCAGCGGGGGAGCATTAAATTCACCATCACTTGCTTGATAATTTAGTGTCATTTGAATAGTAATGCAATATCTCGTGTAGTATCTTAACTAACGTGGGCTGTGCAGCGGCGGAGGCGGGAACTACGTGCTGTCCACGAGCACACTGGGCTACTCTAACTGTACGGGCGGTGTGGCTCCCATGGTGCCCCACGGCTATGGCGTCTTCTACACCATGATGCCTGACTGGTAATTTCCATAATTTGAAATATAACAATCGGAATGATAACATACCTCAAGCATTTCTCCTCACTGTAAGGTATATGTTGATTCGAGAGGTGTTTTTACCTGAAGAAAAAGGGATTTGTTAGTCGTCTTGCTTATTTCCCTAATTTGAGTTATAACGATCGAAATGGTAACATACCTCAAGCATTTTCCCCACTGTAAGATATATGTTTATTCGAGATGCGTATTTCACCTAAAGAAAAAGGGAGTTATTGGTCGTCTTGCTTGTAAGGTTATGCTGAGTGATAACGCGTAAAAATCAGTGCATTTGGTATTTGTGGAGATGCTTTAGCTGAACCCTGCAGTATCAGTCCTCAGCCTAAGTTTGGCTTGGTAGAGTATGCTAACATGATCACTATGTGCTGGTGTAGCTCTGTTAAATTTTCTCTTACATTTCAGCGTCAGTTTTGACATGGTGGTGTATCTAATGTTCTCTTGTCACAAGCTCAGAATCTTGAAGAATCTACTCGCGTTCTATCGGAGCTGGGATAAATCAAGTAAATATTGCTGTTTCTTGCTGCACATTCTTACGAGAAGATGTTCTACCATGAAGAAATGAAGAATGCTAATGAGACGCGAAAGCTTTAGCGGTTGCGTCGAGTAAAACTTGTATACTGAGTGCAGTACGCAAATATAAGCTTAACATCAGCACGTTAGAATGACGTTAATATTATGAACATGTCTGTCTGTGCCAAATCCTGGCTTTCCACCATAATGCGCCATTGTATCCTCGAAGAACCGAGTATCAAAAATTTCCCTGGTGATAACGCGGAAATGTACATTAATTATTATCGTCGACATCAGTAATGTCTACACGTGCTTCACTAATGCGTGTGCCTGTGTGCCCAGGATCTACATCATGGTGTCGACCTTCAAGGACGGAGGGACCGTGCCCGCCCCAGAGTTCCTGGCCAAATTCACCAGCTGCCTGGACGACATCAAGACTCTTTTGGATGACCCCACTTCTTCCTCCAAGCTTTAGTCCTCATTCCAAAGCCTTCACGCGGCCTACAAGTTACTCGTAAACTACTTGTTGGTCTGCTCCTACTGTTGTTCTTGCCCTCTTGAGTCTGGCAAATTGAGATTACGAAGTTTTTATAGCATATTTTATGGTGCAATTGATGAATGCTATGATATTTTACTTATGTGTCGGTAGTTTTCAAACGTTTGTGTCATCATGAGGTACAAATAAACGAGGGCTCACGTGTTCAAATTCGTGGCTTAGGATCAGAGGTGAAGGTGCGCCAGTGACTGGTTTGTTTGATCGATGTTATGAATGAATGACTGCTCAATTCTGCTGTTCTTTCCCCTGTGCTTGAAACAGCCAATTTAATGGCTGATGTTCTCTTGCATGGTTTTAATGCGAAATTTACGCTTTTTGCTTACGTTGGCGTAATACGTCCGAACAAAAGTCATTCAATACCAATATGAGATATGGTCACATCGTAAAATACCAGGGGGACAATTTATTCCAAATTACTCTTCGATTGTACTTTTTATCTTATTCCTTTATTTTTTGCGGGTAACGTTTACTGAGCTGATGAATAATACTCCTTCTTATACCTCATTCATTTGTTATGTACTGTTTATATAACTTACAAAGACATTATTTGAGCTGTTACTGCAAAAATTAAATTTGCTGCAGAAACAAACAAAATTAAATAGCAAAAGAGTCGACATTCAGAGTTCTGCTTCCAAAGATAGCTCAAATCCAGGCTGTCTAAATTTCTGTAACTTGCAGACTTTCACTATTGTTGTCTGCTGTTGCGCTGGTGTGGATGTAAAGCCCTGTTGTGCCTCCCCAACACAAAGCTCTCCTCGTAGGCAGGTGCTAGCGTTGACTTGAACAGACGCCTTTAATGATCCAACTTAAATTTTCTGTGATGTGGTTCATAATTCAAACAAAATCGAGAAGGCTCCTGTTAGTTTCTCTTTAAATTTACTTTGATAACATTCCTCTTCCATTTCAAGTATTATCGAATTTTTCTATATCAACGCTTTTTAATTGTTTAAAAGGTTATTAGCATGAACTGTGTTCTATGGATGACATATTTTGCTTGTTACCAACACCGTTGTGGCTGCGGTAATGGTTTCTGCGACACCGTTGTGGTTGCGTAGGTTAGACAAGGAATATAATTTTATGCTCGTTGCCAACTCCGTTTAGATACGCTATGGGGCAAGTTCTGTGTAATATTTCGGTATTAATACAATCTTAAATTGAATTGTCAGTCCACTGCATAATCGTGATTTAAAATCTTTTAAAAGAGCACTGCGTAATGTTGAATGGGTGTAGTGAAATCTTGCTTAATGAATGGGAATTTGGAGAGAAGTGTACTGTGGGATGCGCTGCATGCAGCACAGTGTTTGAGGATCGCTCTCTAGTGTCACCCAGGATATGCAATATTTGCTCAAGTTTTCGAAAGTTGAGCTTGGAAAGTTGTCCTTTTAGATAATGCTTTTGTTGAAAATAGAGTGAATGAAGCGCGTTCGTTTCTAGCTTCTCGACAATCATTCCCAGGTTGCATATCCCGGAGCCAATTTTAAGCAAATTTCTGAAGTGGCATCTTGTATAACGTGTTGGAAAGTGTAAATGTTGTTTCTATTTATTATTGATTGTCTAAGCGGAAAAAATAGCGTGAGAAACAAAAAGGATTTTAGGTAAGGATGCCTCGGATGACTATACGTAATTCCTTTTCTCAGTTGAAGAAGAGGCGCGCCGCGCCCTGTGGCTGTACTACACTTAATGAATGTTATCGAGAGTCACTCTGTTCTTTTTGCTGTCGTCATTACTAAAGTCTAGCAAATTTTTATATCAATAAAAGTGGAAGGTGCTACTTTGTCACCTTAGCTCTTTTTTTGCCTGAGTCACACGGATTTTAGTGCATTCTGATCTTCATATCAATTAAAATTGTTCTCAAAGCATTCTATTCCTTTCTTTGTCAACTAAACATGCTCTCAGAGCATTTAAAATTTCTTCTTTGAAAGCATTCTGGGTTTTCTTGGTCAAAAGGGCATATTTTTTAAGCTTCTTAGTTTTTTCGTGTTTTAGACATGTGTTTGAAGCATTTAATTTTTTTCCCAGAATGCATTTTATGTATTCAGGTATCTGCTATAGATTTTCAAAGTTATCGAAGAATCTTGTATGAATTAAACATGCTTCTGTAGCATTCTAAGTATCCTCCGTCAACTGGACACTTTATATTCACTGTGTGGCGCGTGCTATTCGGTATTATCCACGTCAAATATTTCAGTTTTATATGTGCGGTTGTTAATTTTGTATGTGCGGTTGTTGTGTGTTGACGTTTAGTTATGCTGTAGTAATTTAGCCGTAAACCATCATCAGTTTTTGAGAGCGTTTTAATGTCGGCTCCTGAGCCGGTCTCTTGCTAGTGTTGAGTCATACCGTGTTCACACATGAATGCTTTGCTGAATCTTCTTGAAATTTTTTATTCTTAGAAGCACCTGGATCTATTATTTAAATGTTTTAAATGTTGTGTGTCACAGTATTGTTTCCTCAACATTCCTGCAGTTTTAGGCTACTAGTATTCTGTGTAAAGTTGTAAGAAAAACTTTCCCCTGAAATACTGCCGTTAAAAGTTCATTACTATATAAGCTTCAAAGTGCCTTGCATAGCTTGTGCTTTTTGTGCCCATTGTTGATGTTTGAAAGGCCTCAAGTCCAGGAAAATTATTTTTCTTAACACTATCTTTTGTTCAATGGTTTTCTTGGTTGTTTTAAGTCTGATCACTACCTTTGCCCTCTTCAAATGTTAAACTTCCTTCGAATGTGTAACGCTAACTTTGCTCTTATTAAATTTTTTGCTCTCTTTTAAACTATCATCTAGATCTCTTCAAGTGTTCTTTGATCTCTTTCTTTGAATTTTCCTTGCTGTTTTTAACCTTCTTTGCTATCTTCTTTCTGAATTTTCTTTACTCTCTTTAAGGGTTCTTTGCCCTCTTTGAGGGTTCTTTACTCTCTTTAATTGAGGGTTCTTTGCTCTCTTTAAGGGTTCTTTGCTGTCTTTAAGGGTTCTTTGCTGTCTTTAAGGGTTCTTTGCTCTCTTTAAGGGTTCTTTGCTCTTTTTAATTAAGGGTTCTTTGCTCTCTCTTTAAGGGTTCTTTGCTCTCTTAAAGGATTCTTTGCTCTCTTTAAGGATTTTTTGCTCTCTTTAAGGATTTTTTGCTCTCTTTAAGGGTTCTTTGCTCTCTTTAAGGGTTCTTAGTCCCTTTAAACATTCCGCCACTGGAATACAAATATTTGTATGTGTGAATTAGTTCACACGGAGGAAAGATTGAAGGTTTCAAATCGACCGTTAGGTAGATATTCATTTTATAGAAACAGAAAAATGTTTTTATTTCATTACGGATCATCGTTTTTCGATCTACTGCTGTTTTTTTCGCACGTATTACTTTCTTCTTCAACTTTCATCGTGTTTTATAAACTTTCTTCAATCTTTCATGTTTCTATGTATGCCCAAATTTGAGGAAACACCTTGTGCATAGTTTCCCAGTTGCTTATATTCAACTAAATTGTGCCTTCTTCTTTCCTATCCTGCAAATATTTTCATTGTGGTTAGAGAGTGTAAACTATCATTATAATCTGAATGGCGAATTTATTTCAGACAAGCACGTTATCCATAGATATTTTTTACGTGTAATTGTTTCTGTTATGGTGTGGGTAAATAAGTTATTTAGGCGTTACATGTTATTTTATGCTCGTTTATTGATGTATTATTCTGTTACTTTTTGTATCATTGCTATTGTTTTTAATTTCATATCTGTTGGTTATTCTAGCACTTTTAATTCTTATTTTCATCCAATATTTGCCTTCATGTGGGCTACATTAAAACGTATAAAAAATCTATAAAAAAATTATGTGTTAAAAACAAAGCAGTTAAAGTGCCATTTAGACCCTACTAGGAGGTCTGAGTGGCATTTTGCTCCTATCTTCTTGTTTCAGATCTTTCTACGATGCTCTAGTTCTTGCCAAATGTGCTGAAGGAGATTGTCCTTTTTGAAGGGGACTACAATTGTGCAGTTTTTACTTGTGTAGGACACCAGAGGCGTCCTCAGGGATCTATAAAGAGTTTTTATCTTCGTCAGTAGACCTTGAGGATAAATGGATTAAGACTCCCAGTGGATTTGCAGCGAAATAACAGAAAATCATCCATGTTGTAAATGTTTGCACCTAAGCAATGGAGCAAAATAACAGGAATTATTTTCTAGTAAATGTTTGCTTATGAGCAAAACTGAACATGTGCAATTCAATTGGAAAATATTTTAATTTTAAAGTTTAGTATAAGAAAAACCTGTGTTTAACACACTCTAATTTGATGCAATTACAACATTATACCTTGGTTAACTTTAGACAATCTCATTTTTTTTATTATTTCTATTGTTGATGTTTGTGCCATTTTATTTCTTTAGTCCTTCCTAGATTGATGCTTCTTGGATCCCAAACCTATTCCGTGTTTTTGCTCGAATGACACGTAAATCTGTCGCAAACGTTTCCAGCTGAACTTTCTGTGATAATTTTCTCTGCCCTAACAATGCATTAGATTAAATAAGGCTTACCATTAAATAAAGCAAACGTAAAGCATTACACTTGTGGTGTTATAAAGTCATTTTCTATATCCTTAGTCAGTGTTGACTTGTTCTCCACGCGCGCCTATGGGCAACTCTTTATTGTTGTCGGGGCTCCCTAAGCGGGGAAACGAAGAGCTTATTTTATGCACCACGACTCTTGCTCTGTGTACGACCAACTCACTTTTTTTTCATCTCAAAATAGTTAGAGACCAGTGGTTTAGTTTTACCTCCTTAGGGTGGGAAGTAGCGCTCCCGGGGGGGTAAGATGTGAGAGGATTTGAGCTGGAGGTTAGTTAGGTCTTCTTTTAGTTGAAATTGAATAGGTTTTGTTTTCTTATAGACCGTTTTTTTCTGTTCACTGCTGCTGTTTTTTTTCTGCACCGCGTCTATTGTTGTCTTCTTCAACTTTTTCTTGTTTCATAAACGTCTTTCAGTCCTGCCGTTTGTATGAGCAGGGTATTCGGGTACACACTTCGTCCAAAGCTTCCCCGTTCCTTCAATTTTCAAACTAAATTGTAACTTCCTCTTTGAAGGCACCTTTGTTGGGGTTCGAGAGGTTAAACCAACATGTAATCTAATTTGAATGTTTTTTTTTTGCCCTTTGTTTTTGGAAAATGTCAGAGGATATGTTTATTTGCGAGACCGTTTGATCATGAGTCTCTTTTGATCAAGAGTCAGTCAATATGAAAGAATTAGAATATTCTAGAGGATCATTAAAGCTAGATGACGAAATATGGTATTCACAGTAAAGTCAAACTCGTAATGTTCGATGCTATCGTATTTATCATTTGGCCATGGTTATAAATGTGCTAAAAGATAAGCTTTACTTGCACTGATTAATCATTAGTCTTTACTTGCTCTGATTACTGATTAGTAGGAGATTTGTATCAAAACCTTCAGTTCTCTTTGATACACTCAACAGCAGAGCTCTCCCAAGTTTCTTGCCTGTGAATCAGACTCGTCTAGGGGATTACCAAAGGGTAATCCTGAGACTTTCCATGCCACGGCAATTATAAGAGTATATACCAAGCCTTTTTCTCTTTTAGGAGAGAGTGGCTGAGTATCATCGACATGATACTCTTACAGGGAATGTACGTGATGGGGGTTCCCCAGGCCTCTAGTCACGCCCGAGCTTTAAGGCCTTATTTTCCTCTCGTTTAGTGCCCAGGTAACATTCCTTAAGGACAGTGACCACACTGCAGGCAACGACCCTGATTAGCCGCGTCAGCGTTTTTCACGCCAACTGCTGCGTACAAGGCTCGAACCCGTGCATGAAGCACAGAACGCAAGCGCCCTGTACACTCGGCCACTGCAAGGCCAAAATTATAAGAGTATGTATGGAAAAGTCAGCTAGGCAGAAACAAACCATCGCACAATATAGGTTATTTGATCCTTTGTGAATAATTGACTGTTCAAAACATTCTCAAATTCCTCACAATTAACTGGAAATTTGTTTCCTTCAACAACGGTCAGGCAACAATGTAGTGTCTTGCTTAATGCCTCGTCCGACCTTGCTATGGTTGGCTCTTTTGTTTTTATTGACATGCAATCAGATACGATCTTTCATAGTACGCTTCACAGATGTGCAAACTACGCCAAAGGAGTAAAAAGTGTTAGAAAATAATTTGAAAGCATGAACGCACCTCGAACAAGTCGGATTAAGCCTGAAATTTGATGCTTTTCCAAGTCGACTTCCTGCAATACACACCAAAGAAAAGATACCCGAGTCATATGATTTTGCCAGCTGTTCAGAACACAGATTCTTTGCCACATGGATGAAAAACGATGAGTTCGCTGTTACTTTTTGAGTTATATTTGTTTGTAGGCATACGCGTTGAAAGACAATTGCGCTGCAGTAAAATTTAGTCATTTGTTTTAGGGTGCTCATTTCATTGTATAATTGAATTTCACTTCTGGTTTGGCAAGACTTATTTGTAATAGTGTTTTAAAATTTCACTTTTTTGGTCGTATGTGAAATTATGGAGGTTCTTCCGCCAAGGGGCTTACTCCTCCATTAATATTTTTAGGCATATAAGGTCAAAAGCCCGACTTCTCATTCATTTCCTTTCCTGATCAATTCATAAATAACGGAATTAAATCTTCAGCAACGAATCCTAATACCCTCGGCATGGGGAATAAAGAGCATTGCGGTTAAACCATCGCTAAGCAACGTTTTTGTTCGGTGCGCATGCGTTGTTCAAAACAAACGAGCATCGGCAAGCAGAGCTCGGAGTTCAGCGCTCTCGCTTCGGGACTGGCCCTCTGTGTATCATACGGGCAGGTCAAGTTTTCGGCCTCTCCCTGCCTACTGAAGAAAGGTTTTATGGAACCAATTCTTCAAAGAATAATCTTCAAAAGCATGCATAAGATAAGGGGTTCGTTAATTTCTTTTTATTGTCTTGTGAATTGTTTCTTTTTATTAAATTTCTTCTTAATTGCTGCCTTCTAAGGCATTGCTCAAAAACTCCAATTGCTGGGAATTGAAAATGAATGTGGCGATTAGCGCACTGGATCACTTAAGTGGGTCATTGTCAATATCAATACTGCAGCCAAGGCGTCTGCAAATTGTTCCTTAAATAGTTTTATATAGTTATTCATAATTTTAAAAACTGCAATTGGAAATAATGCTCACTGAGATGATATGTATAAAATTTTTATTTTAAAAGAAGTTCCGTACATGAGAAAACAATCATTCCCATACCGGTCTAAAATGCCTTTTTACACAAACGCGTTTAATTCTTGTTCCAATTCAATCATAAACAAAGCATTATGGGAGGAATATAGAAAAAATGCCTTCTAATGATTACTTTTTTTTCTATTTCACTGCCAAATATCAAAACTTGGATCAAATTAAAAAAATATGTCAACGCAACGCTAGCGAAAAATGTTTTACGTTTTGAAATCTTATAATTTAAGTACTACTGTCCTGGATAGAGGTATAAGCTGTAAATAAATGTATCAAAGAATATTCTGTGTCCTATTAGAGTCTTAAAATTCTTGTACATTCTAGAATTTTTACTTTGTATTTCGAGATGTATCTTCCGCTTAAACGGAACTTCTATAATGTGTGTATCAGCAACTGCGATACAGTCCTCGGACTTTCAACTTCAAGATCCCTTTTCTTTCTCCCTCAGAGTCCTGTCCACAGGAGTTTCCTTTGTATTCCAAAATCAGTAGAGTAAATTATTTTGTTTGAAACTACCACATTGGTACCAAGAAGCTCCAGGCTGCACCGTCCCAGGCTGGACCTTCAATTAAGCTCGGTATACTCATGTGTGACACAAGTTAAGGCATGCCCTAGTTACTAACATTCACTTTAGTGCTGTTCCTTGTTTTGTCCATTTTTGTGAAAGTACATCTAAAATTAAGTGGTGAGAAAATAATGAAAAACATTGAAAGCTAATGAGGGTTTAAAATGTGTAACACAGTAACTCCTATGGCCAGGCGTGATATAGTCTTAGTAGATTATAGATGAGGACACTACAAAATGGCCGGGCGTGCTACGTTGGTACCTCGGGGGGTTTCAGCGTGGGTAAGGCGTCCGGCCATAAATGGGTGGGCAGCTGAAACCCCCTATGGGGTTTGGCTGCCCAGTGCTTTTGAATGTACTGTGCTATGTACAAAATCCTAATTGCGATACAATTATAATCTTGACTTCTAATATTACTGATGAACAACCCCCAAGTGCTGCAAAGTGAAACTTTTCTCCCTTCTGTCAAACCAGACCCGGCACTGACGAGAGAAACATACGCTCAGCCGTGGAGCTGCATGGAGACCTCTTCGAAGCTCCAATAAACCTCAAACAAAGAAGAAGAAGAACTTCAAGATCCTCCTGGATCCCCCCGAAGAAGAAGAAGAAGAAGATACAGTCCTCAGCTGAAGTTTGTGTCAGAAAACTGAATAGAGACAGGAGAATGATCAAAGACGCGGTAAAACCTGCGATACTTGCTGTGGTGAATGATTTGATAAACAAACCGTTAAGTTCGCATGGTATTTAGATGATAACTACTTAAAACCAAACTATGATCGAGCATCCAGCAGCTTTCTTTTTGAATTGTTAAATGACATATAGGTAGCTATACTGCCAAGGGATTGTGCGACCTAAACGACTAATCACACAAAGTGTGCCCTCAAAAGTAATTTGCTTTCAGTTTTCTAGAAAAAGTATATTAACTTAGCTTGTTCCGGGTAAATCAAGCTGTGTTTTATCTCATATGACCAGTAATTAATTACATCTTCCTTAATGTAATTAAAAAAAAATAGACTTTAATTTATTAGTTGAAGGTTGTGTGAATGTTTAATGCAGAAATCTCATTAGTTGTGTATTTCACCTCTATTTTAAATATAAAGAAAATGGCGATGTTATGTTAATTGAAACACAAAGATTATTTTAAGTAAATGGTTGTGTGGAATCAGATTATTCTTTGTGCAGTCTCATTTGTGTCCAGGATGTTCAAACTCAAAGAAATATTTTTAGGTTTTGATTTAAATGAAGCAATGTGTAGTTACAGTAAACTATGGGTTAATGAAGCCTAAAAGATTGTGAGAATTTAAAACTACGTTAGGTCAGAAAACAATTCATAGCTAATTTGTGCATTATATCTGCCAAAGTAGGTTATAATTATTTGATATTTAGTAATTGGTTAGGTTATATTTGTATGATTTAATTTTGAAATTTTTGTTAAATTAATGTGTTTGAAAAATTAACTCGTTTTCAGTCTATTCCTGGATATATTTTCCAAGAAAATTAAAACAATATTAATGTAAAAACCTAACTCTGATTGTTTATTTTAATCAGTTCTATTAAATGGGAGTTAAAATGTCCACTCAGTCAATATCCCTCTATCATCAATTGCATGTCACATTTTCCTTCCACCTCCACTATTGCTATTAAAGGACCTCAATATTCTATCTCTGTAAATGAAAGGAAATTTGGCTTCCAAGGACCAAGATATGTTGAATTTTATTGAGGTGTTTAGGATTTTTTTGGTTTTTTGAGATTTGATTTTGGTCTGAACTGCTGAGTGTGGTGTGTGTCATTGAGATATATTGTAACAGATTCCAAAAAGATTAAATACGATTTCTTTATTATCTTTGCTCCAAATTTTAAAATTAGCTATATCTTTTTTAAAATAGAAATACAACATTTCAAAATATTTCTGCAGTCTATACGCACATTGAAATCCAATTTTAGCATATATTTTTACAATTAAATTTATTTTATCCAGCAATTTAAATTAGAGTACTTGGTTGTGAAGACCATTTAATTTTTGCTAAAATGTCTGTATTCAGCAATTTTGCTGCATTTCTACTGCTCAATAAATGCGATAATTCCTAGCTACCTGAAAAAAAAAA
>JACJUY010004035.1:0-29504 GCA_014220935.1 Platorchestia sp. MABIK | reverse complement strand
AAAAAAAAAAAAAAAAGTCTGCAATTATTGATTGAACTTCAAATTGACTTGCCTTATTCTAGGGAAAATGTGGGATTTACTCACACCCATCTTTGAGGAAAGTTAGAAGGTCATTGAGGTTAAAGAGAGATCCATTACCTGACATCTCTGTCACGTAAAACTTACATAAATGTTCCAGTGCTTGGGTTGAGCATAGTTAGAATAAATATATAAAACTACATTTTTTCATATTGATGAAGCAATGCATGGAAGTCAGCAATAGACCCTAAGTCAGTGCTAGATGTCTTAAATGTTTATAGCCTCAAAAAATATTTTTGTATTAGTTAATCTGTTAAACATGACTAGTACTGTCAAAGTAACTTTATTTTAACCTCTTTTTTGTCAATTGAGCATTGAATGATTATCACATTTAAGTTAGGTTTTTCAAAATAATATAAATGAATGTTAATGATAAATCAAATAAATGCTAATTAATCTTCATAATGGCTATGTAAATGTAAACTTGATGTCCAAGTATCACCTTTCAGGGGGATACAACTATTGTATCTATGGGAATTAGAACTCCCAGGGAGAAAATGTGAGGTCCTCAGCTAAGAGTTACATCAGCCTACTTTGTGTTGAAATAAAATTTTTGTATATTGAGTGCTGTATGATTTTGGTTCACTGCTGTCCGATTTTTCAGCACCTACTACTTTGTATTTCAACTTTAATTGTGTTTCATGAACTTCTTTCTCAACTTACTGTTTCTATGCACCTTGTGCACAGATTCTGCTTTTCCTTTTCTCTATACTAAATGGTTCCTTCCTCCTTGCTTTCTTTGGGATGCCTTTGTTGTGGTTAGGGAGGCTTAAACTGACATTTAATCTAATCTGCCCAAATATCAGAACCCATTTATAGTACAAACAAATTTCATTCTAGGTTTGCATTTTTTTTCTCATCTTCTACCCTATCAGAGGGATACAAGTCATGCTACTATCAAAATAAGCAGTCCCAGAGGAAAAATGTGGAGTCCTGAGCTGGAAGTTAGTCAGGCTCTGTTTCTGTTGAGATAGAACAGGTCATTTGTTTTGCTTAAAAACATCAATTTGGTTGACTATTGTCATGTTTTTCAACACAAACAATTTTTTGTTCAACCTTCATCTTGTTTCTTAATCATGCTTCCTAACTCACTGTTTCAATGGACAGGAGATCTTGTGTGGGAACATGCCTAGTATTGAAACACACCTTTTGTATAGATTCTATGTTCCCTTCCCTCCATGCTAAATGGTGCCCTCCTCTTTCTTTCCTTTTGAGTACCTTTCTTTTGGTTAGGAATGCTTAAACTAACTTGTCTAATCTAATATGTCCTAATCTGGTGATTTAAAACAGTTTTGATCAAGGTTGACTCTCAATTGATCTTCTGTCTAATGAGCTGTAGTAAAATGAAATATAAAATAAAATATTTTTGTTAAGTATACAAAACTGAAGTAACAGGTAGTATAAAATCTTGAAGTCAAATTTTCTCATGTCTAAAAATTACTGAAACTTAGAACACTATAACTAATAGGTATAACAGTATTATTTATCATTGTGTTTTAATTAATTATGCATTCTATGCCAAAAGTTTTGCAAATTGGAATATGTTTAAATAATTGATTTCCTTTCATTGCACAAGTATTGCATAAATTTGACCTATGTATAAATTAAGTTAAATTATGTGTTTGATTTTACAGTTTCTCCAATACTGGGGCATTAGTTTTCATGTTGAACATATTGCATGCATGTTCTTGTAGTGCCCAATTTGAGCTCGTATGATGACTGAGAGTAAGCAACAAAGTTCAATGCTGTACTGCTGGGGGTCCAGCCACTGCGGGCAGCTAGGGCTGCCAGGAGCCTTTGAGCTCCAGCACGAGAATGGCACGACGCTCACTGCTAAAGTGGAGCTGCCTGTCAGACTCAAGGCACTCAATAATATTCAACAAGGTTAGTCTTCAAAATTTTTATTTCAATTTCTCAATAGTCATAAAAAAGTTCATGAAAATTATATTTTACATTGTATTGTATTTAACTAGCAGCATTTTGTTTCAAATTTTCACAATGTTGATGAAAGGAAGGCATCTGCACTTAACAAAGGTATGAGTCTATGACCACTGCCTTAATTCATAGCATCTACCCCTAATTCCTATCTATCATTATTTTCTTGTTTGTTAATGCTAACTGCATTGTCAATTTTTCAAGATTTTAGCCTTTATCTTATTATCCTGTGATTGGGTTCTTGGTGTGGTAAAAGATTACATGTATAACGTAAGATTCTGAGAAAATTTTTCCTTAAATTGCTTGACAATTTTTGAAACTCATCAGTATTTTTGTTATTGTTGGTTGATGTTGTTAAAATGCTCAATTTTTATAGCTGGGTATTGTATGAAATAGTAATTTCTGCTTGTCATTTCAGTGGCTGCTGGTCTAGAACACACATTGTTCTTGACAAATAAAGGTGAAGTCCTGGTTTGTGGTAATGGGGAGGTTGGTCAACTTGGAATTCTTCTCCCCACAAGCATCAAACAAATACATACTCCAGGTACTTATTTTTGCAGTGTATTTTGTTCCACAATTCTTGGAGGGAAAGTTTTCAACCAGAGTTTAGAGTATTTTATCTCTGTAGATAATGCTTCATGTACTTATTTTTGCAGTGGATTTTGTTCCACAACTCTTGGAGGGAAAGTTTTCAACCAGAGTTTAGAATATTGTACTGTTGTAGATATTGCTTCATGTACTTATTTTTGCAGTGGATTTTATTCACAACTCTTGGAGTGAACATTTGCAACCAAGTAATGAATATTATATCTTTGTGGATATTGTTTCATGATTTCTTGAGAGAATATCTACATCCAACATTACGGAGATTGTAGGTGTTTAATATTTTGCTTGTAAGAAGTACCATACTACTCAGAATAACTTTGAACTTTTTCTCGTGCATCTGCTGAAATGTAATGTAGCGATAATGGGGGAAAAATAGGGTATTTTCAAAAGCTATCTCCTCCAAAATTTATTATTTTTTAGGTCTCATTGAATCAGCAAAGAGCTACAGCATGGCTGGATGGAGAGTAGATTTGAAATTCATATTAGTTTAGTTTTTATGATATAATATTTTTTTTACAAGTCATGGATTTTTCTGTAGATTTTTTAATGTGACTGAAAAGTACTATGAATTTCAAACTGATTCTCCATCCAGCCATGCAGCCACTCTTTGCGCATTCAATGAGACCTCAATCATTGTTCTACAAAAATAACTTTAGGAGGAGATAGCTTTTGAAATGGTTTATCTTCACTTTTCAGAAAGTGCATTTTCAACCGAGAAACAGGTTGGCCAGCGCTAGCTGCTGGGACCCCCTTCCAGACCCCATTTTCCCCTCTTACAAAGCACAGAACGTTCTGTGCTTTTTGCTAGCTTGTGAACTCATCATTTCTCTACTGAAAAGAGCAATAGAAAAAGCAAAATCATGAACTTTCTGGGGTGTGGCACGTGCGCTGCATGTTTGACGCTCAAACCCACCCCCCTTTTCAACCCCGTTTCTTCCCCTTACAAGGCCCAGATTGTTCTGTAACTTAGCCAGCTTGTGAACTAAGCATACTTCTAGCAAATAAAGCAATATGAAAACAAATCGAGAATTTTTCGGAGTTGGGTGTACGTTCCCCTTAATCTGTTATGACATTAGCTAGTTTTGGAGAATCATTTATGGGTGTTAGCTCTTCCAATTTTTGAATCTAATACACTACTAAAATTTGATGTTCTTAAATGGTCATAGTTGAGCTGATGCTTCATACTATACATTTGTAAAATTTTTCTTTAATTTCATAAAATCATAAATAATCAGACATAAATTCATAAATATTCAACAAGCTTAGGTAGACACTGCGGTGCGCGTCTACCTAAAACTAGTGATCAATCAGCAGTATATTGAAAATACCCTCTGTGGCCACCGGTGGTGCATGTTGCGGTCAAAGTAGTCAAGGTTGAGAAGGGTTGTGATAACATTGCAAAAGATATCAATAAAATCTTGCTATAATTTTTATGCAAATGAGAGGTTTCCATTAGATGTGCACACTGATTTTACATTCTTGCTTCAGACCTCACAATGAATAATTCTATTTTGATTCATCTTCAAAACTTCTTCACCAGTACAAATACTAAGATATTTAGAAGAAAAAGACCAAGTTTCTATGATAACCTAATCTGAGCCAATTTTATTGCATTTTGGATGAAATAACACAAAATGCTTTACCAGTCTTGAAATTATCTCTTACAGCAAGCACTTCAATGTTTTATCAATAAACAATGGTGTGTGAATGGTTCTGAATTCACTGGAAGCAATATGGTGTACAACTATTCTCGAGCAAAGAAGTAATCGCCAAAGAAGGGGCAGCTCTTACTGGTCTTCTAAGACTTGTACCAGGATTGCTCAAAGTAGTGTGAAAAGCTTTTGAATTTTTTTTGTGCCTCAAATGTTCATTCATTTTTTAATTTATTCCATTTTTGTGAACTTTCATCAATCATAAGCAGTGGTTAATTGTTAAAAATATAATTTTCTTACAATGAACTCAATAATAATTAGTGTGGTTAGCATGAAGAGCAAATTTACATGTTCTGACAGTTTTTTTGTTGGTTATGAGAAATTTTGTTGGTTATTCAATTTTGGTTCTGACTTGGACTATTATCACAGTTCCAGTGCTGACACTGAAGGATCATCAGGTGGTGCAGGTGGCTGCAGGGGAGCAGCATTCAGTTGCCGTCACTTCTAACGGCGAGGTGAGATGTCCTCCTTTGCTGTTACCTTGTAAGTTCAACGAGGTGAAATGTCCTCCTTTGCTGTTGCCTTGTAAGTTCAGTGAGGTGAAATGACCTCCTTTGCTGTTACCTTGTAAGTTCAGTGAGGTGAGATGTCCTCCTTTGCTGTTACCTTGTAAGTTCAGCGAGGTGAAATATCCTCCTTTGCTGTTGCCTTGTAAGTTCAGTGAGGTGAAATGACCTCCTTTGCTGTTACCTTGTAAGTTCAGTGAGGTGAAATGTCCTCCTTTGCTGTTGCCTTGTAAGTTCAGTGAGGTGAAATGACCTCCTTTGCTGTTACCTTGTAAGTTCAGTGAGGTGAAATGTCCTCCTTTGCTGTTGCCTTGTAAGTTCAGCAAGGTGAGATGTCCTCCTTTGCTGTTGCCTTGGGAGTTCAGCGAGGTGAGATGTCCTTGTTCGCTATTGCCTTGTAAGGTGTATGGGTAAAAGAACTAAACTTGATCGGCGACTTCATTTGTTGTTCCATACATGTAAAAATCAAATCAAAAGTCTGAAATTTTTGTGTAATGTTTGTTTTGTTTGTAATTTTCAATAACCGAGAATGTGCAATAATTGGATACCTTTTATTAAAATTCAATCTATGTTTCATTGACTTCAATAGTTAATATGATGATGATACGCTACCCAGTTTCAACCGTGGAGTGCTGTTTCATTATTTGGTGCTTTGAAAAACCTACTTAGATTATTTTATACCTATACTTCTAAGGAGAAATATTTCTGAATGTGCACTGACAGTTTACTTTAAGGCTTTGTCTAAACTCCTCAGCTTAGCAGTTGATGTATTTTGATGTTAAATCCTCCAGCTAGTTCAAGTTCGTGTAAGGAAAGGATACACTGCTTTTAGCAGGGTCATTTAATCCTGGCATGCAATGTGTGGGTTGCTTCAAAATTGGCCCTAGGGTTACTGACTCATCTGGGTAATATAGAATTAATATTATGCAACCAGTTGTCAACTTCATTTTAATAGAGAGGCTATAAATCAGGAATAAATCTTTTTGGAATTGAGTGGAAGTTTGTCTTTTGTCTGTAATCCTGCAAAATTTTTGCCTTTGAATGTTTGGATGGTAATTAAATATATTAATTTTTTTTCTGTGAAAATTTTGTTACTTGAAATAAGTGCTGCTGAATTTAAATGTCAGTAATGTCATGCATATCCAAAAACATTGTATATAAATGAATTAGTCTCTCTATCTTATCTACTTGCACATGGAGGGAAATATGCACTTAGTGGTGAGACAATATGCACAGAAAATGGATCCACTCATTCTCTTTTATTCTTCTTCATCCCTAAATATCCCTAAAATATCTCAAAAAATTCCTAAAACATCCCCTTAATACTGCTGAAATATCCCCTAATAACTCCTAAAATATCCCCTAAATACTCCTAAAATATCCCCTAAATACTCCTAAAATATCCCCTAAATACTCCTAAAATATCCCCCAAATACTCCTAAAATATCCCCTAAATACTCCTAAAATATCCCCTAAATACTCCTAAAATATCTCCTAAATACTCCTAAAATATCTCCTAAATACTCCTAAAATATCCCCTAAATACTCCTAAAATATCCCCTAAATACTCCTAAAATACCCCCTAAATACTCCTAAAATACCCCCTAAATACTCTTAAAATACCCCCTAAAATACTTCTAAAATAATCCCCAAATACTCGTAAAATATCCCATAAATACTCGCAAAACATGTGCTAAATAGCAGGAAACGTGTGCAGGTGTACAGCTGGGGTGACAACACATTCGGGCAGACGGGCATAGGTGGAGGGGAGCTGGAGGGGCCCGTGTCCTACCCTGCCAGGAACAAGACACTGGCTCACCTCTTCGTCGTGCAGGTGGCGTGTGGGGCGCACCACACTCTCGCTCTCACTTCAGGTGCAACATTTTAACTATTCATGTTAACTAAAGACTCCTATAACTTTCTTGAGGTACTCCTATTAAATAATATCAAGAAAATAACTTTATTGATATTAACACGTTGACTGTAATGGGCTGATCTGAAGTTCAGTATTCAACTCATATTTAAATTCGAAAGTTGTGAACAATTTTCTAAAAACCAAACATTGACTGGGTTCATTAAATAGAATTAATTCTGAAAGATTGTTAAAATTTTTAAAACCACCTATTGCTGGGTCGTTTTGCACAAGGAAAAACTTTACACGACCCATCAGTGGTCGTATCATAAGCAACGTGTTAAACTTATTCTGTATAATTTTGTTGCCATTTAAATGAAGTTGTTTCACTTTAGGGTTGTAGTGGAGAAGATCTTCACTTCAGGTGCGAGATGTTAACTTTCATAACCTCGCTCTTTCTTTATATTAAACTAATAATACTGTATGAGTTCGTGGCCATTTAAATACGCTGTTTCATTTTTGGATTTCAATAGAGAAGACCCTCGCGGTATTTTTTAGCTCTCCATAACCTCGCTCTTTCTACAAATTAAGCCTTTATAGAATAATTTCATGGCTGTTTAACTGAAGCTAGTAGTTTCTCTGCTTGTTTTTGTTTGGCTGGAGAAGATGTATTTTTAACAGAGGCCTTTTTTATTGGTCTGAATAAATGATGTCAGCTGTCAATTCTCCAACTTACGCGGCACTGGAGAGCATTTTATTTCTTTACCTTGTTAGTCTAATCTTCTTGGCACTTCAGTACCTCTTAACTAATTATTTTTTTCAATTTTGTGCTTTTCTTGAGTATTTTCGAATAGTTCATTTTAGGTTCACTCTCCAAATAGCTCAAAATTTTGTGTTCAGTAAATCTCTACATTTGAAAGAGGTGATGCATCTCTACATTATGTGTGGGGTGTATCCTAACATTTTCTTTGTCGATCACTACGAACATGTTGATCACATGAATGAATAGATGTGCGCTGTGCTGTCGTATCTCTTTATATCTAAGATTAAAGGCTAAGACTCGGCTGGCTATTAAGGTGTTCTTTTGATTCGCTGGGATACTGCATTTCGGTGTCTCTTTTAATGGAAATTTCCTGTCTGTAGTCTGTTGTCACTCCGCAATTACATGTAGAACTATTTTCCTGAAATACCAAAAGCTTATTTTTGCCACCTTGTGTAAGTCAAAAATTTAGAGACGCGTATTGAGAAGTCCTCTCATTACTTTCCAGTTCTATCTACCTATTACATGTATTTTATGATTGAAGTTAAAGAATAAAGTCAGAAGTGCTGAAAAACAAGAAAGCAAAGATCTAAAAAGTTAGTCCTTAACAAAATAAAAAACATTTTATTTGGAAAAAAGAAGGCTGGCCTAATTCTTAATTTGAGACCTCAAATTTTCCCCCTGGGAGTGCTAAATCCTATAAGTACAATAGTTGTATCCCCCTGAAGATAATGTAGGTAAAACTCGTTAAAAAAATTAATAAAATTTCAAAAAAAATGTGACGTAGGCAAGAAAGATGAAACGAAGCCCATGAAAAATTGACTTATGCACCGAGTGAGTAAAAGCTTTATCTCAGCACCTACACGCCTGTAGAATTGAACATGACACCCCTTCCAGATGGCTGTGTGTACGGGTGGGGGCTGAATAGCAACGGCCAGCTGGGGCTGTTCTCAGCAGAGCCTCTGAGGAAGGCAACGCTCGTGGTGTCTCTACGAGGCCTACCTGTCATGCAGGTAGTGTGGTTCATTTGCACTGGAAAATAGCTGTGAAAAAATTGAATGTGTCGCTTTCTCTGCTCACTGTAAAACTTGAAGGAATTGTATCTTTAACACGTTTCCCTCTCTCTACCAAATGTAACGTCTCTTCCTAAACAGTGTTTCTCCCTCTGTCCAGCTGTGCTGCGGCGGCCAGATGTCGGCGTGCGTAAGCCGCTGCGGCTACCTGCTCACGTGGGGCAACAACAGGCACGGCCAGCTCGGCCGCACTATCGTTTCCTCCGCCCCAAAACTGTGAGTCTGATCCTTTAATTTCCTTAGTACCCAATGTTTCTCTTTTTTTATTCATTCACTTCTTAGCACAACTACATTTTTTCTTTAAAGTCTTGAATCGTTATGCTTAATTTTTCATGTAATGTTGATCCATCGAGACTGCTCTATCAATTGTCACTGATTTTTTCAAAGCTGTTTTTCAAGGTTTCTTATTTCCTGAGTCAAATATTCTTTAATAGTAGGTTGCACGGTAATATTTGCAACGAAAATATTATATTGCGTGCTTACCTTGTTTCTTTTTCTCTGTTGAGATGTAATTTTCTTAAAAATGCCAGGGGTATAATTGTATGTAAAACACGTGTGTGGCTGGAAATTTTGAGGCGAGCCAATTGAAGGCTGGGCTTCTACTTCGCATATGTGAAAATCATAGAGTAGACCGAGAAACCAGTATCATAATTTCCTAGGCAACAAGCTTCTTTTTAGATTAATTCTAGTGGAATTGAGGTATTTGAAGTTAAGATCTGTGGATGTGGTTTGTTCCACCAGTGTAACTCATTTTATCTCTTACCATGGCGCTTAATGCCTAGGTAAACTATTATTACTTACATTATCATTCATTTTTCCTTTGTTGACTATGGTTTATCCATATCTTCCCGATGTGCACTCACTGTCTCAGAAACCAAGACTCGACGTCATCAACGTGCTCCGCCACTCCGAAGGTGGTGCCTAACCTTGCCTCCTACTCCGTGCCTATCGTGCACGTGGCTGTGGGCAGCAGTCATGTCGCTGCGCTCGATGCTGATGGAAAGGTTCGTGGCGCTCGTAATTGGGATTCGTGGCTCTCTTGATTAGGGTCGTGGTTGTTAGTTGAAATGTTTTCGAGTGAACTACGTTAAATTTTCTTGGTTGTTATTGTTTGTTTCCAGTACTTGACCATGCAATTCGTGAAGGAATAGAAACGTGGCGTTCTGAGGATTAATTGGGTGTGTCAATTAATTGAAAACAGTGGATGTATGAAATTCCATTCTTTCCAGCATTTTTTTATTTTATTTTTTTATACTTTCGGGGCAAAGAATTTAAACGGGATTTCAAAATCCTAGTTGTGGGGAACTTACTGTTTAAAACATCGTATGTTGTTTATCCTATTATGGAAAATAGAGATACTCTAATGTTATGTGCCTACTATTAAGTTTCGCAATGGACGTGCTTTTATCATGCAGTGTACTTCTCATTATAATGCATGTGTGATGAACCATTGTTTGTTACGTGTGACATGAGTTATATTAGAAACCTAATGACACTTGGCCTGGTTGCAGCTGTGGACCTTCGGGAATGGCAGCTTTGGGTGCACTGGTCACGGAGGTGCGGGCGGCAGTGACAGCTGCCTCAACACGCCCCGCACGGTGCTGGACCTCGTCGGCTCTACCGTCACTCAGGTCGAGTGTGGCCGCAACCACACCCTCGCACTCGCGCACGGCAATGTAAGACTCGTGTACGGAGTGCATCTTGGATACAGACTATGTTTCTGTTCAGTATCTCAAAACACGTCCTTGTATTAGTGTTGCTGGTGTGCTGAGTGTATCTTTGATACACAACATGCTTCTGATCTCAAAACACGTCCTTGTATTAGTGTTGCTGGTGTGCTGAGTGTATCTTAGATACACAACATGCTTCTGATCTCAAAACACGTCCTTGTATTAGTGTTGCTGGTGTGCTGAGTGTATCTTAGATACACAACATGCTTCTGATCTCAAAAAATGTCCTTGTATTAGTGTTGCTGGTGTGCTGAGTGTATCTTAGATACACAACATGCTTCTGATCTCAAAACATGTCCTTGTATTAGTGTTGCTGGTGTGCTGAGTGTATCTTAGATACACAACATGCTCCTGATCTCAAAACACGTCGTTGCATTTGTGTGCTAAGTGTATCTTGGATACACTCTATGCTTCTGTAGGATCTTAAAATACGTTGCGGTATTAATGTTGATAGTAGGCTAAGTGTATGTATCTTGGATACACTGTATGCTTCTGTTTAGGATCTCAAAACACGTCGTTATTATATTAGTGTTGCTAATGTGCTAAGTGTGTCTTGAATCTTGCCTAAGTGTATCTTTTGTTGTAGATCTCAACGCACATGTTGTTGTGTAAGTGTTTCTCGTGTGCTAAGTGTCTTAAATCTTTGTGCATTATGCTCCTGTTTTGGATCTCGCCACACGTTTTTGTGACATCAGTCAGTATTTCCTTAGTTTTGTGGCTTATATATTCTTCAGGCCCCGAGTTTGTGTTTGTCAAGTTTGAAAATAATGGAATTTTTTAGGGCTCTGCAGAATCGATTGATTACCTCATATAGGCATTTTTATATGACAATAAAATGCATTCTTTTCTATGGGTCATTTGTCATGGAATTGATAAAAAGCGTGTGCCTAGGATGTAAAGTGTGTCTAGTATGTGAAAGTCAGAAAGGCAATATTTTTACCTCCTATTTTCTTCCTTATTTTATCTTGTTTACTGATGATATCTATTTATTGATTCTGTTATCATGCATTCATGCTAATAGGTTGATGTAAGTTTTGGAAATTCTTCCATGTAAGAAGACAAACAAATCAAATATGATGCCTTGTAAGTTTTTTGTTTTGTTAATAATGTGCAATTAGGAGCGAGCAACATTGGAGTACAAATGAGGTATAATTTTCACGTGGAAAATGCGAATCACGGAATCATCCACACATTTATCCTTACCTATCATTCATATTTGTTGTTCTTGTGTAAAAGTTATGTACCTAAGATATGAATATTACTTACATTATTAATGGTTCTAAACCCCATTGATTTTACTCATATTATTGATTGCTCTAGACCCCATTGGTACTAAATCGAGGGAAAGTGTAACCACTTCACGATAAGTTACGCGTTGCAGGTTTACAGTTTTGGAGATGGCAGCAGTGGTCAACTAGGACTGGCTGAGATGCCTGCACAGGGGTACGTCACTGCTCCACGGCAGCTCAAGGCGCACTGGCAGATCTCGCAGGGGTCCCCAAGTAAAAGCAAACAGGCTGGTGAGTCAGGCTGGCTTTGAGAGCTGAATGTGTAAGTGCGTTATGAGCTCAGTCTTTTGTATCATCAAATTTTTCAAACTTTTTATTTGCATGGTCAAATTATGCTAGATAATAATTCTGAAAGCCTATTCCAGTACTTTTCGTTCAATGTGAGGGGCTCT
Source organism: Platorchestia sp. MABIK (assembly GCA_014220935.1). Lineage (NCBI taxonomy): Eukaryota > Metazoa > Arthropoda > Malacostraca > Amphipoda > Talitridae > Platorchestia > Platorchestia sp. MABIK. The sequence goes on along the minus strand of JACJUY010004035.1, from coordinate 17,571 downwards.
AATATTTTTGCAGCATAGACACCATCAACATAATTGACATTTGCAGATGCGTCGGTGCAAACCATCACTGATGCCGCTACAGATGACAACTCGGAGCAAATGGAGGTGGACGAGCCAGAACAAGACGACTCCTCTCCCGTCTTTGTGAAGCAGGTAAATTTCTTCCAGACTCGGGAGTATGTCAACATTTTGATTTCGTACACTTGTGTAGCCATTTTTTCCTACCTTGCCGGAGGCCGCTGTGAAAAATTACAAAATTACATGCGTCTAGACACTGCGAAATATTTAGGAAACTGATATTGCTGATACTTGATGTTATACTTCAAGATGGGGCAATTTTTTAGCCACTGCTGGATAATCCGCGAAAGATGTCGCGTAGTATGTTGATTTTTTATCATTTATACCAGTAGAATGAGGTTCCAACATTCCTCTACATGCCTGAATATTCGGAACCCCCATTATCTGGATGACATTATCTGTTACGTTAGTTAAAAGTTCAGTCATTATGCAATAAATTACTTTTCGAGATTCTTTGGTAAAATTAATGCAATAATAATGTTCAAATTAATGTACTTAATTGTTAATAATAGTTGATCAAGTCTCTCATATTCTAAAAATTATCATTTTTTAAGTTGCATCAATGAAATCAAGAAATCACATTAATCATGCTGATCAGATTATCAGTCTTAATAACAACCACTGCATGCAAGCAACCTTCAACAGAATTTAACACGTTGACCGCGATGGGTTAAACTGAAGTTCAATATTTGACTTAAATTCAAAGTCAAAAATTGTTAACAATTCTATGCATACCAAACATTACCCGAGGCCTCTAAATACCATTAATTTTAATAGATTGTTATAAATTTTCAAACGACCCATCGATAGGTCGCTTTGCAGCAGGAAGAATTTAAGCATGATCCCTCGATGCGTCGTATTGCAAGTAATGTGTTTAAAAACCTCCATGAGTTTTCAAGTACCTCATGTGAAACTTGCAGGTATTCTGTGGTGGCGACTGTAGCTTCCTGCTGACCACCGCATGCCCCCGTCAAAGCTTTGACCGCACGGTAGCGGCCTGGGGCCCTGCACCCGTGCCACCGCCTCCCACCCTCTCTGCTGCCTACGCTGCTGATGCTGCCGCACAGGTCTGGTTTTGTGCTGCTCTGTATGGTTCGATGATTGCTCAGTTGGTCTTTTTGTGCCGTTCTGCTCTGCGTTGAACGGCAATTGCTCAGTTGTTTTTTTGGTGTCGTTCTGCTCTGCGTTGTACGGTGATCGCTCAGTTGGTCTTTTTGTGCGCATGAGTCTCAAGTTTGACGTGTTCTATGGGCTAAATTATGAAGTTCCTTCTTTTTTGGAGGGGAGTATGACGATCAAATTTAGCCTTTTTCGAAATCAACTTAGGAATTTAGCCTCTATGATTAGCAAAATTATAAAATTTAGCCTCTGTGTTTTGCAAAATTATCCAGTTAGCCTTTGTGCTTGACAAAGTTTTCAAATAGGGCTCTTTTCTCTTAAAAATTATCGAATATGGCTTTTTACTAAGGTCATTATCAAATTTACCTTTTTTTTCAAATATTGTTCGGCCTCATAAACACCCGGTTACGGGCTATGCAGCAGTCCTCTCTGACTGTTATTTTTGTGGCCAAATTTTATTGAACAATGCCAAAATTTAGGCAAGAAAATACCATCTAGCAACCCTGCGTTCCACTCAAAGATTCTGCATTGTTAGGACAAAACACAGTCTCACTTTTATCTGAAAATACCTAAATTAAAATAATTGTTCTCGAATGTTGACTCCTAGATAAGTATGTTGTTTGAGAGAATTCATGCTACCGCATCATCAAACACTGCCCTCAGTTGAGTGCTTTCATCCATATTGTGTCAAAATTTGGTAATGTCTTCAACTTCAGAGCCTGGTGGTATTGACTGGTGCTTTACTAAACTCTTTATAATGTTAAAATGAAAGCCGAAGTTTAGGGCCAGGTCTGAGTAGAGATGCGTCAAAGTAATAGGAACCGTAACGTTTCTGCTATTCCTTCCTGATTTGTTTGCATATTGATTGGAGCTTTCATACCTAATGCATACAGTCTAAATTTTTCACTCCATTTAAATGTCTGTGGATTCATATACCAAGGCCTAATCCCTTCACCAAGGAGGGGTAGCAAACAAACGGAATCTGGGCGCTGCAATTCCTCATTAACACGTCTCATTCCTGGCATCCTTCTACTCGATAATCTTTTTCTAAGTGACAACTTGGAGATTACTCAACTCATCATGCTTAAAATTTGTCCATTCTTCTGACATTTATATGTAACGTAACATTCACCTCTCAAGCCTCTTGCTTCTTACACTCGTAATTCATCATCTAACATGCTCTCATTGATTCCTCAGGTGGCAACAAGTGCAGTCCCGTTACCGCCTCCAGACTCAATGGACCTTTGTCTGTCGCCTGCTCCTGCGGCTCAGAACACAGCTATCACCTCGCCTACTTCCAGCGGCAGCGACGCGTCCTACAGGCTTCTGCCGGTGTACGAGCTACAGCTCTGCCATGTGCGCTACCTGGCGGACCTGCAGCCTGACCAGCGCATCGTCGAGGACGTCTTCACGTCAGTGGGATTGCACAAATTGCCGCGTGCGCCTGTCTTCCTTTATATGATAGGAACCCGACTGGGCAGTGCTGTTGTGGTGTAGTTGTTGATGGCGGTAATGTATGTAGTTATGGGTTTCTTGGACGTGGAACGTTTTTAATTGGCTTTACAATAACTTTGGTCGAAATGTATTGATAGATACCGTCTTATTTAGCATTGTTTGTTGCATTTTACAGTTCTCCTCGGGAATAATTATAAGCTCATCCATCTTACCTGAGTGATTTCTACATTTTTCAGTGATTTTTTTCCATGAGGTTTATTTGTCTTATTTGCATGTGTCTGGGCTGAACATTTTAGTAGTATCTTTACATTTTCTCATGAGCTTGACTCAACGCCAGGGATTTGACTCGAGCATAGGTTCAGGTCTCATTAAGGTCAGTTGAGACTATCGCGGAATGAGACGCAGCATATGATGGGTAATAAGTCTATGTTTATTCTCCTCTGAGGGTATAGGATAAGCAATGGGTTTAGGTTAGTCGGGTTCGTCTATCCTATGGGGACTGGTGTCTCGAGGAGATGCTGTTAGATTATCCCAGCTATTGATAGGCCTTTGGGAGCACATTTTATGTAGTTATCAAGTGTTCAACCCACAAAATGCAAACCTATCACGGTATGAAAGGCTGAGTATTTGCTGGAAGGCTTGTTAACTCAGGTGTAACAGATGTTGACTGGTGCAAAAAAGACATGTAATGAGAATGCTTAGCAGCTTCTCCCTCACTTTCAGTTAATGTTTTCCCTACGAACCTTACTTCTGTTTTCTTACTACATTCCTCAAGTCTGAGGAAGATTCTGTCGCTTATTAACAAAAATGCATTAAATTTGATGTGGCACTTAAAGTTCCGAGAATTGTTGATAGCATGAACTGCAAATTTTTTCTACCATAGAACAATGCGGAGTGGCTCAGAGCAAACAAGCTTGTGTTCTACAGTTTAATCAGATTATTCAAAGCTAAGATAGGGGCAATGGGCTCGTCGTATCTGAGCTGGGAATTCTCAGAAATAATTTAATTTATTTGAAACCTTGCTGCGTCTTTGTGATTCAAAAATTTTCGGAATCAAATCAGGCGGCTTAATAGTTAACATTGAACGTCAGTATTGCGTATCACTTATAATTCACTTTCTTGCAGGTATGTGGAGACAGCCCTAGCGTCGGTGGCTTGCTGGAACCAGTCATTTCTGGCCCCTCTGAAGGCGCGGGACCCCAACGAGCATTACATCGACTTCATTGCTGCCTCGAGCTTCATGTCCGCCATCGAGTCCATCACGCGTGACACTGCCAAGGACATGGTGGGTCCTGGAGGCCATGTTGTCGTACTTTTGTCTTCTGTTCATTGGCGTTGGGAAGAGTGATATTTGGTATCGTTTATGGCGTCGTTGTATGCTTAAAAGCACGCGGTGACGGATGCCATGTTTACTTCACTGCATTCCTGATTACAGCTTTCATGAGCAGTGCTCAAGAAATACCATTAATAATTCCCCATTTTTGCCATGAACAATTCTGTTCCATTAACATCAAGAGCAATTTTTAATAATAATACCGCAAACAATTCACAGCTTTAATTTACATTATTTATAAATCCACACTAGGGACACTTTCATTGCAGTGCCATGAACAATCTCATCCTCGCGTGTAATTTTCTGACGGTAGTTAATTTATTTCAGATAACGAGCGGCATCCAGTCGACGGCGTCCTCGCTGCCGTCCTCCTGCGTCACGTCAGAGTGCCTGCGAGCGTACATCTTGCTGCTGATGACGCCTCACTTCAGCGACCCCCGTCTCTACCGCACGCTGCAGGTGCCCTACGCCAGCAAGGCCAGCTTGTGGTCCAAGAAAGCCAAGTCCATCATAGGTTAGTCGCCGTCATTTCCTCTCTTCTTCTTTCTGGCTGTAGAGTCGGGGCTTATGGCGTGTTTGTTATGGGGTAGCCGTTGAGATTTGTGTGTGGGGATTCGGAGAGGTGTTTGCTGTGTGGTAGCCATTGCCTTCTTACGTTAGTGTGGGTAGTGAACTCGGTGGTATGTCTTTCATGTGTCAGCTACTGGTTTCGTTATACTAGCTATTTTTACTTAATAGCCCGTTAGAATTGGCATCATTATATTGGAAGTGAGAAATAGTCTCTCAAGGTAGTACCTGTATTTGATAAATAAATAAACTCATTTTCAGTGATATATTTTTCCCATTTGATGTACGCAAAAGAGCGGCGTTGGGCTTTATATTTCTTTATTACATCTTATTAATAATTTCTAATCTTCCATATTTTCAGTCTGAATGATAAGTTCACCTATTGGTTTTTATTGGGCTGTATAAATCACGCGTTTCCACTACCTCAGGAAAGCAATTTATCATCTTTGATTTCATTGTAGATATTCTATTGTACAGATTAAATGCTAAGCTTAGCTTTCATTGTATTGATATACTTCATGACACAGGTAAAGATTGCTTCAGGATATGTTTTGTTTAGCTAAATACTTATAGTCCTGACCAAAACATTGTCATGCCATCAGGCAGGAGTTTAGCCTTTACCTAAATGTACAAATATTTTTGTCAAAAATGGGTTGCGCAAAACCCCTCAACAAACTGACATTTAACGTGCGAGTCTTCAATGGGCATATCTGTTTGCATGCTTGTTTGATTTTTGTTGAATTTCTTGTGTTCTTTTTTTGAAATGCCACAAAAAACACTCAACCGTATAGGTGTAATATTGATTCTAATTTTTGTTTATAGCAATTCTATGACATTGGTTGAAAATTTTATTTAATTGTACTTCATTATTCCAGAAAACTGGTTGACACGTATACCTCTGGACATCTGGGAGAAAATGGTGAAGGCGTTTGTGAAAGTTGTCGGCCAGTCTTTGACCGATGGTCTCCCACAGCAGGTAGGATGATTGTTACTAAGCAAGCTGTACAAGGTCAGATAAATTCGTATTATCTACTATTCGTCAGGGAGTAACAGATCATAATTTGAGTACCTTTTTTTTTTCTAATAAATTCCCAACTAGAATAGATGCAGTACCTTTATTGCAGACTTGCATTATAAAAATGTGTGGAAAACATTGAAACCATCTAATGATTTATAATGAGGTCTGTGTGTCTTCAGTGCATAACAAAGAACGAATATAATGAAGTTAATTATTTTCTGACCGTTTCGATCATGGTCTATTGTAGACAGTTCTGTTCTGAGCATCATTTGAAAATGATTTAAAATTCTATGTTCAAGTCCCTTACTTTTTTTACATTGATAAATGAATAAAGGAATCGAATCATCCCCACAATTCAGTGCAGTGTACTCTGCCAGTATCATAAATCATTATAAATTAGGAAGGGATACCCAAAGACTCGGCTTTTGGAGATAAGTTGCTCGTATTTTAATTTTCCTTCAGAATCATTAGTTTGACGTAAGAAGTATCTACTGTTCATGTGCAGTTATAGCTCACTATGCCTCAAACATGACAGCTCAGCAACTAACATGCGTATCTCGCCGCATTCATGCAGCGGTAGTAATAACTGCTATTTTGTTTGTTCGGTTGAGTCGGCAGTGTCTTAATTTTATTAGAATAATAAATAGCAGTTTGTTACTTTAACAATTTTGTAAAATTATTGTAAAATCGATGAATGAACAAAATAAGATACATTTGCTTGTTTTTGCCATTACAGATCAGTCTGAAGCCCGAGTTTGTTTGCTTGTACGACATGCTGCAGCTGCTGTACGACATCAACAAGAGCAGAACTGATGGCATCGCTCCCAACTCTTTTTACGTTGACGAAATCTTCGACCGTGTTTTGATTTCCGAAGACTACAAGCTGTGGCTTCAGAAGCAGCTTGTTGGTCTCACAAGACGCACTGAGAAGGTGCTGCAATGGTTTGCACTGGTTGCATAGTGGAATTAGGTTTCATGTTTTTGTGGAATGTTTGGTGCAAGAAATAGAGGGTCTCTTTTTAATAATTTGTTTAGGTGGACTCTTTCGGCTTTACTTAATTGTTCAAGTGACTTAATTCTTCTTATTCTGTTCAAAAAAGTTTTTGCCACGAATCCAAAACAAATGCACAAAATCATGTTAGTCTACTCATAACATTATCATTATTATTTGACTGGCTCGAATATTTTTCAACGAGTTATGGAGGGATCGCTTATTGATTCATCTTTTTTCACTCATTTATTTTAATTCGAAACTCCTGTGCTTGAAAATGGGCTACGTATGATAATGAATGATTGCTTATTATATTTCTATCATGATTTTGCTCTCTTAGCTCCGTGGTTACTTATAGCTGAATTTTTTCATCTTTGTGCAAACTGCCAGGTTTATGTATTTGTTTATTGATTTTGCTTTCTAAATCTTTCTAAATTCATGGTAGAACTTAAATATAATTTTTTATCTGTGTGCAGACTACGATGTTCTACTGCGACTATCCTTTCCTTTTCAACGCAGTCTGCAAGAATGTCGTCCTCAGGGTAGACTCCATGATACAGGCAAGTTGTGTTTTGGAGCAAGCATTCCTTCTTGCTAGCATTGCCATTTGAACTTGCATGTATGGACTGTAGATTGAGGTGTGTAAATGGTCTAGGCATCACGTCTTGCGACTCAGATCATTGCAGGAGCTGAATTAATGGAACCTTCATTTCTTCGATACTGATGCTGTTATGGAAAAGAGCCTCTTCTGGGAAATTGGAAAATAATTACAAAAATCAAAATAACAATTCCACACCCTCTAGATGTTTTGAGTTGTGGAGCTTTAACTTTCACCTCCAAATGGAATTAGAAAGCTAGGGTCCGATTTCTGTTGTCAAGAATTACAAATATTGATTTTAAAATTCTCAAGACGAGCGTTTCATCAATATCGAGTGATCTGATGACTTTTTTGTAGCTCTTCTTTGCTCAGAATCAAGTTTCTTGCCGTTCATTCAGTAAATTTATAGAGAAATTGTGAAGACAGCTATGCGGTGAAAAACGAGACTGTTTTACCTGCACCAGAAACATTTGTAATCCATTCCATCAATGTGTGGAAGTTCGTTAATGAATTGTGCGAGAGTCCTATCAATTTTTTTTGATAGAACCACTCATGTAACATGTATTTTTAACGTTGGTCACCCGTGCAGATGCAACACGCGATCCGCTCCACAGCGCCTTTAGGCAATCTCCAGATGGGCGACTTTTCCTCAGTGTTGCTGCACATGTTTGGTGGCCCTAACCTAGCTTTTGATCCGCACTTGAACCTCAATATCCGGAGGGACAACATCTTGCAGGACGCCTTTGATCAAATCAGCACAGCCATGCCTAAAGAACTCAAAAAGCCACTCAAGGTGAGCGTGCTATTGTTAATTCCAGCTCGTATCGTAGCTACATGATGGTCACTGTGACGCAGCTCTCGATACCAGGAACGTGCCTCAATTCGCTGACCTGGCCTGCATTTACGGGTCTTGTGCGGCTCTGCGGTACTGCTAGTAACAGCAACTTGTTTTGTTGCAGTTCATTCAGGGAGTTGGGACGCCAATGTTTGATGCAGAGTAAAACCTCGTGTGGTGAAGTAATACAGGTGTTGTTATATCACAGTTCTTTCGCTGCTTCTAATCAAAGCCGAGCTCATAGCTAATATATTACTTTACAGAGTTCGCAGAGTAATGGGTGTCATGACGCTATCGTATTTAAAGAGTTAGTTACTGGTGATTGGCGAAGTTTCCTGGAATGGGGTTGTTTGTGTAGTATGTGAATTGAAAATAGTGTAGAGGTACAATATATATTACATATAGATAGAAATTGATTTATAAACAGAATTTTAAGTGCCGTCTGAAAGGGATCAAAAATTTCTTCCTTATTTTTTAAATTTAAATTGCTAATTGAATTTTCACGTTGTGGGTTGATCGTTTTGGTTGTGTAACACGTTGGAAAATTTTATTATTATATTTTTATGAAACGAAGGATGCATGCGTTGTTTTGCACGCTTTTTTGTGTGTGTTCTTACTCAGTTGTTCTGGCAATAGACTTTGCTCATGAATTTTTGTTTCAAAATAAATTGCAAAAATTTTCGATTCAGCGATTTCTCTTACAGAGACAAATCACAACAAGCTAGTCATTGGATTACTCTTTCGTTGATATTCCATTATCATTATTTGTTACAACTGAAGTTGGGTAACTTCTTAATTCCTGGTCGTAATTATCTCGTCTGAATATTTTTACCGTCATTGTCTAAGTTTTTCGTTTTCGCTTTTCCAGTTTTTTTTACTCTCATTACTCTCCTTTCATGCCTCCTCCATTTCATGCCTTTTGATGTACACGTCATTATAGAGTTATCCGTTGAGCTTATGATCTCATGGCCAGGTGGAGTTCATGAACGAAGAAGCCCAGGACGACGGCGGTGTGCGCAAAGAGTTCTTCCTGCTGCTGATGCGGGAGCTGCTCAACCCAAACTACGGCATGTTCCAGGAGTACGAGGCCTCGCGATACATATGGTTCAGGGAGAACTCTTACGAGTCCAAGCAGATGTTCCATCTAGTGGGTGAGTCCGACCGACGGAATACGTATTTTGGCAAGTTTAGGCAAACCATCTCCTTTTTTATTTTCTCTTGTAGATAAGTCGTGAATTTCATATTCAAATGTGCCGATGCTCTTTTAAGCTCTATGATTAAGCCATGATTTAGTTATAAGCACCTCAAAATAAATGTTCAGTCTTTTCAAGAAATGTGAAAGAATCTTTTGTTAAGAATTTATGTGGGTTTGAGGTAGACCGTCTGACGAAATTGTTTTCTCCTTTGCTTCTTCGTATTTCTCTTTCAAATGAAACATTTTTGACTAAATTCTATAAATTTATCGTTGTTCCATATCTTGAATACAAAAAGTTGGCTACAGAACTCAAACTGTGAAGATGTCCACTTTAGCATTTTAACTCAGCAAATGTTTATTTAAAGTCAAAGAAAATTTTTCATTAACTATCCTAAGGATATGGAACTCAAACATTGTTCTAAGAAATGAAGTACAAGTGAAGGTGCTTGACCAGGCACGCTGTGCGGGCTGGCTATTTACAACAGCATCATCATCAACCTTCCTTTCCCTCTGCCGCTCTACAAGAAGATCCTCAACGAGCCCATGGCCTTAGACGACCTAACGGTGCTGGACCCTGTCATGGGCAAGTGAGTCACTGGATTCGGTTGTTGTTTGTTGTGCTCATCTGTTGCGAAGGGTGATGCTTGCCGGTGGATTGAAATTCAATGTTGACATCGCAGGTTTAGGTTTTAACACGTTGACTGCCTATTGGGACATAAGAGTAACACTAGGTAAATTGCTCATTTACGTATCGGGATGAATGAACAGTATTTTAACCATTACAATATCTTTTTTAGAAGAAATTTAAGCATACAAGATAAAATGTCATCATGCTGTTACATTTTTACACTTCTTGGGAAAAGTAAAAATTTTTCGCGCAGTAAAGTCGTTCTTTAAGCTCTGCTACGGCCTCGGCAGTGAACGTGTTAATACTTGTTTACCCAAGTATAAGTATTTCAGTTATTCCCACGATTAACGTTTATTTTTAATCCCATTTTTACCTTTTGTTTGCGGGCAAATAGTGTTTTTGCGCCTTATTTTGTTAAGAAGTATTTTCGAGTACAATATAGTTCAGTGTAAGGATATTAGTATAGAATAAGTATAATTTTCTTAACTTGAAAAACAAAACCTTCAGTTTGTGAGACAAAGCAAGCCTTATTAATTCTTGTACACCTGTATTTAATTTGAAAACATTGAAAATTCACATTTCGTTATTGTTGTTAGCATTTATAATTACGAAGCGCGTCTTTAAATTGGTCCCCATTCTCGTAGGAACCTGCGTGAGTTACTGGAGTATGAGGGCGACGACGTCGAGGAGATGATGTGCCTTAATTTCACCCTAGACCGCGTTTACTTCGATGAGGTCGTCAGCAAGGAACTTAAACCAGGCGGCGCTGATATTCCTGTTAACAACGAAAACAGGTCAGATGTCAGTTGAAATTCAGCTTTTTACCTACCGTTCGTTATAACTCAACACACGGAAAATAAGGACGGTCCTAGGCTACATTCCATGCAACTGGTGATACATATGACCACCTATTTGATATTAGGTTTAAGTTACTTTAGTTTAAGGCCATTGCTAGTAAGCATTTTAATTGTTTGGCTCGTGTCCGCGTAATGCCGGCAGTTTTGAAATTACCATTTTATTTTTTTCAAATATCTACCTACTTCCTGTTTGGGAGTACACTTTATGTTTTTTTAATTCCATATCCAATGATGCCTCTCTCTTTCCTCCCTTTGGAAGACTCAGGGAGGCTTAAACTAACTTAGTCTAGTCCATTCCCATAGAAATTTTATTTAAGAAATCGATCATGTTAGGTACCGTTGTAGGTAATCCTTATTCTAGCACTTGCTTGATCTTGCAAGCTTTGAATTCGGCTTCAGTTTTTTTAACAAAATTTGAAAGAAAATTTTATATCGAGCTTTTGACGATGATTTTGCAGCCGTGTTACATTATTGATAACTTATTATTAATAAAGATTTTTATTGTTAGGCTTATTTATCCTAAAGGTGGGTGATATTCCATGAATTTCATATATCTCAAGATCATTTTGTAGTAATAACAATACATATTTTTTTGGAACAAAGACCCCAAAATCAAGTTGAATCCTTTCAATCAAATTCCGATTCAATCCCGTTATAACAACTGTAAACAACCGCACAATCACACACATTGTTCTTCACTGAGAACATCACCATCATTCATTTGAACACGGGCATGTGGTTGCTTTCATAATATTCAAACTTCCTGTCTGACAGAGAGGAGTACGTGGAGCTGATCGTAGAGTACATCCTTACAAAGAGCATAGAGGAAGAATACTCGTCATTTTGCACGGGCTTCGAGCGGGTGTGTGGTGGCGAGGTGCTGCGGATGTTCCAACCCGTCGAGCTCATGGCACTCGTGGTCGGCAATGAGGACTACGACTGGGAGGCTTTCAAGAACAACACTTTTTACAAGGTATGCTTTCGCCGCATCGCGCACGTACGATTTAGAGGCATGGTTATTTTTGAAGGGAATTTGAATAGTTTTCAGTGGGTATAGGTTGTAGGTCCACAGTATGTTGCATTATGTAGTATAGTATTGCATTAACGTGCCAGATTTCCCCTTCGTAGTTATGGTAAGTTGAGTTTATGCTGTTACTCTCAAATTCATTGGTCGTGCAGTAGTATGCCAAACGAATTCATGTGTGCGGCTGAAGAAATAAATTTTAAAATATTCCTAGTGCAAGGATTTCATATCTTGTTTCCATATGGGTGTAATCATGAGTTTATTTCATCAAAGATAAGGAAGTTGGTTATTATTTCCCTCAGAGGGATGCAACTATTTTATCTGAGGGAATTTGCACTCCCAGGGGTAGAATGTGTGAGGGCCCGAGCTGAGAGTTGGGTAGGCCTTCTTTTTGTTAAAATAAAATGTATTTGTTATGTTAAGGACCACTTTTTTCCGGCTCACTGCTGTCCTGTTTTTAAGCACCTACTACTTTTTCTTCAACTTTTATCGTGTTTCATGAACTGCTCTCTTAACTTACTGTTTCTATGTCCCTTCTGCATAGATTCCGCTTTCCTCTATCTCCATACTAAATGGTGCCTTCCTCTCTTCGGAGCGCTTTTTTTTAGCGGTTAGGGAGGCTTGAACTTACATCTAAATTATTACCTTTTCAAAAAGCCATCGAGAAAATTGCTCTTACGCTTCAGCGGGCACCAGCAAGTACAACGCCTTATTACAAACGCCTTGAAAGACTTCCTACGTATCAAGTTTTAAGTGATACCTGCGCTAGTTGACGTCTTTCGGGAACGCGGCAGTCAAGGTTTCCCGAGTTCATCTTCGGGGCTAAAATCTGTTGGTAGTGGGTTTTAGCTGTGACGTTAAATAGGTACAATTTGTCCTCCTCTCATCCTTCCAAGAAGATGGCCTACATAACTGTGCGGACATGACACTCGTGCGATCTAATTCTCTGTTAAGTATTGACATGCCTCAATTATGCCCATTTTTATTTATGAGTTTCGCACGAGTTTAGAAACTTGAATCATACTGTGTAGTTAGTGTTTCATGTTGCACATTACTGATAGTATTTACAATTTTGATGCATGCAACATTACACTGACAGACTTATTATGTGAACCAATTCGGTCTCTTCTCTTGCAGGGCGAGTACACGGCCGATCACGAAACCATCGTGCTCTTCTGGAGTGTGTTCCAAGAGATGCCGCTAGAAGACAAGAAGAAATTTCTGCTCTTCTTGACCGGCTGCGATCGCGTGCCGCTGCTGGGCATGAGGGTTCGTACTCCTGGCTGCTTATGGAACTTGGTTCCAGGAAGTCTTCACTCTAGTGAAATATTTCTAAAATTTCTTTATTTCGTGCAAATTAGAGGGTCAGCTCTTGTTGTTCAACTTGATTTGTAACAATTGATAAAGCCGAAACGTTATACTAGATTGTTTTATTATTTGTTCATTTGCATGTTTAAAGCTAGCGCAAATTGTGCGCATAAAATTTTATACTTCTCAAAGTAGTTCTTGAAGTGTATTCATCATAAATTACTAATCATTGAAATATATCCAACAAAGCGCAGTGGCATTTTACTTGAGCCGTCATCGTATAACGAACGTTATTTTTTTTCGTTTTCTCAATTGCAAAATATCAGATGTTGTAAAATTACATTCATAGAATATTCCTGAGAAAATTTCTAGCTTGGGCAGTGTGGTATGTGCGGCATTGATGTACTTTGAATATGAACATATCGTATTGTGGGTTCCGATTTGGAAAATGAAAGTGTGTTTGCGTTTTAAAAGATTCATTCTTAGTTTTTGTGATTCGGTACAAGTGAACTGTGTGATAATTATGTAGGTGAAGCAGTATGCCAAAGTTAGTGTATCACAGAGGATTTAAATTTCTAGGTAGGCCCTGGGCAGAGGTTGCGGAGGTTTCTCTTTTTGTTATTGTTAGAACGAACCTTCGATTGCTTTTGTTCTTTATAAACTGAGGAATTGCAGCATTTCAAGCTAAATCTGACCAATTCTATTCGTAATGTGAACGTTCATTTGTCAAGATTGATAAAGCTGTCTGCTAATGTAACCAGCCATTTTTTCGTCAATATGTACACGTTTTTTAAATTTAGGTGGCGTTTCATGTCTGTGTTATCAACTTTGGAGCTGGATCCTACTCGACATCGTATAATCTCTTACTACGCTCGTTACTCGATCGTTACTAATTAAAATCACTAGTAAATATTTATTTGAATTTTTAAGTCACGTTACTCAGCTACTGACTGGAGGACACCGATTTGATTTATGTAGAAGCCAGCGCTGTATTTCTGTTGATGGATAGAAGGAAATAATTTGTTTAGGTTCATTGTTATATGCTATAACTCAATCCTCATTTACACGAGCGACATATCGCAAACGCTCATTTCCACTAGCAATATCTAACCGATTCTTCGTTGCACTTGAAATAACTTACTGATGTTCGTTTTTGCAGGCGATAAAGATGGTGATCGAGCCCGTGCAGGACTCGCGTCTGTTGCCAGTGGCTCACACGTGCGTGCATCAGCTCGACCTGCCCAAATACGCCACCAAGGAGCGGCTCAAGTACAAGCTGCTCCAGGCCATCCAACACTACGAAGGTTTTGGCCTTGTATAGTACACGCCTCTTCTGTCTTTGTCGGTGTTTTCCGTTTTGCGTAAACTGGATTGTGGATGCATTTTGATTAGCAATAATTCATTTCCCCGTGGGCTAGCTAGTTTTTCTTATACGTAGCCAGAAAAAAATTGAAATTCTGGAAAAAAATTTTTGTCCACTGTTACAGTCTCTCGCTGTGCTTGTGAACCTCCATGGCTGAAAGCCCGACAGAATTGAACGTTGAGTGCGGTGTACGAGACTGAAGTTATTCTAAACACTTGCTGGGTTGTGTGCGTGGTATAGAGAATTATTTTCAATTCTCACTTAATTCACTGCACTTCTTTCGAATGAATAAAGGGTCCTATTATACTTTTGTAAATTTTAAAGTTTTAACGTACATCACGAAGACATTAACTTGGTTTTGTATCGAGATGTTGAGTTGCTCGTTAACCTAGTGCTTAATTTCCATTCCAAGCTAATGGTTGTCACGTCTAATCTTGTTTATCTTAGAAGGAGTGTTTGTTATTGAGGTAAAATGCGTGTTGCTAACGTGTCTTGAAGTGAACAGTTAAGTCATAAGAATACAAAGAGTTATTTCACCGTGTGACTTTCATTCAAGGAGGTTAAATGTTCACTCCAAAGGATATTGCGGCTGAAGAACTTATCCACGTGTGTAATATCTTGGACACGGAAATTATTCTTTTAATCTAGTGTGTTATTAATGCAGATGCTTAATTAATTTGGCAGTTACTAATCGTTGGAGTTTTATAAGGTTGTAATTATTGAAGCTCTCCTGGTAAATACAGTATCATTGTTATAGCTGTATCATTAATAGGTTCGTGATCAGATATTTAAAAGTACAACGTGTACTATAGTGAGTTTGATTTAGCTGTTGATTAATAACTACAGACCTGTAGGTCTATCACAGTAAATGTTGGGAGAACTTGAAGCGAGGTTCTTATTTTTTTCGTCTTCAGGAAATAGTACCTTCATTACAATTTCAAGTTATACGAAATTAACTTTATTCAGAAAAGGATTTATCATATTAAAAGAATTAATAAATGAAATGGATGCGCATTCTGTGTACGGGATATCATTAGGATAGGGTTTTTCAATAGATATAAGGATAGTTCATTTTGCAAAGGAATGCAAAGGAGCATTCCTAGTCTCCCTGTGTCGGCTGAGAGCGCGAAAGGGCAATAAAACTGGCTGAACTCATACTTGTTGAGATACTGTCCCCGAGGCAGCTCTTTGTCAAACTTTCCAGTTGGAAAAAGAATTTGATCGCGGGAATAAATGCTTACGATGTGATCTGATACGTTGAACTTGTCAAACTTCTGAAATTACAATACCTCACAAGCCTAAGTCATGCACTATCGAACTTTACTCGCTATTTGCCTTCTATTGTGTGTTCAGTAGGATGTGTTAGAATGTGGGAGGCTCTTATAATTTGCTGTAGTCAGTCTTAGTCATTATCACCGTGATTTCCCCCGGTTACTGCTGGAGGATCCATAGTGGCGTTAGTCTGGCGACCCCGGTAGAAACGTTAAGTTATTATTGATCGCGAGTAAAGCTCCATAAACTGGAAATGTATTAAAATATCTTGGCGCCCGTATGAGCTTGTATTTCAATACATATTGAGAATCGTTCATCTAATGCTAAACACAACGTAAGGATTGTCTTGACTGGTTTGTTACTACTTTTGTCTCTTTTACAGGGTTGTCTGAAGTTCACAAACTAATGATACTTTTTTCGAGTTGAAATTATTCCTGCAGCGCCTGAATTCGGTGGGTTCGTGAGAAAATTCCATCGATTTTTATTCCTTAACTTTTTCAATGTCGTTGTTGCGCTCTGACGTTTCAGAGGAACGTCGTGTACGAGGGTATTTTCATTTTATCAAGTTCAATATCTCTTACCTTGTTATTTTCAGGAATGGACCATCTGGAAATTCTCCAGCTAAGGAAGTTAAATATTTACATTTCTTTGTCATCCAACTGTGGGCTCTCTGATGAAGTGAATTTAACATTTTATATTGTTTTTTCTCCATACTTTGCTCATTTCTCCATTGTTTGGTGGTCCTCGTCATTATGAAGATTAAAGTAATCGAACTGTAATCTTAGTTTCTTGTACATTTCCTTTTTATATTTCTTTTCATATTTAATTTTTCTTCATTTTTGTCAGGAAAATTCTTTGCGCATTATGTTTAAGTAATTCAAAAGGGGATTAAAAATCATGCTTGTTTGAGGGACAGTTTTAGACCAATAAATGAAATCTAAGTGTGGGCGAATGACTAAGTAGTTGATTTGACCTGTACGTAAAGTATTCATACATTTAGTGTGAATGAAAAATTCAAGGAGCAGCGTCATGTAATGGAAGCGATGAAGCCGCTAGTGAAGGAAGGTGCTTGGCAAACACTGAAATATGGATTGGGTGAATGGAACACTTCTGTTAGCTACAGAAAATGTACTAGTGAGGTCAAATTCTTGAGTGGCTAACGTCCTGCGCTGCTTACTTTTGACACGTCTATGTAAGCTTCAGTTGAGGCTCAACGATGAAACGCCTCTGTAGCGTCTTCGGTAGTGAAACGTCTTGCATAATTAAAATAATTCAGTTGAGACTCTCAAACAATGTCTAAAAAGGGCGGTAGTGTACAACTGGGACCAAGTATTGGTGCATTTGTTTATTTTCCCGTCAGTGATGCCATTGGCGGAAGGTAACAATAAGAGACTTGCCTCTGTGCTTTTATCGTCAACAAGTATCCTCTGATATTATGATTGAAGTTGTGTGATTCTAACTTTTCACCATTGCTCCTGGCCTCGGGGACCTGGAGGGGTTTCTTTAGTTCCAAATATTAGTTTACACAGGTAAAATATAACTTTGATTCTATCTAGTCAGAAATCCAGTGTTAAATATTTCTTCTGAGCATTTTTTATCTTGTAGAGAAATTCCATTCTTCGAATTGAAATTTTTTTAAATAGCTCTGAATATAATTTATCTTAGCATTAATAAATAAGCCGCAAGCAAACTTCCCTGTGTCAATTAAATGAAGCATTTCCAGATTTTTGTGGTGTTAGTTTTTCTGTTTGCGATTTTACTTGTGATAAGAGAATGAATTTGATTCAATAACAAACTCTTCATAAAATAGTACTTTAATAATTTGATCTGTCAAATCCATGATTGTATCAATAAGCAGCGAGAATAATAATAAGTTTAGGGTTACGTTTCCACCAGGGTCGCCAGCAATTTGCAACTATGGACCCCCCTA
>JACJUY010004034.1:6233-57161 GCA_014220935.1 Platorchestia sp. MABIK | reverse complement strand
ATTTCTCATATTATTCTCTGATAACTCGTTTAAATTACTTATTGTTGTGATTATTTTATATCGCTCATGTGCTCAAGGGTTCGTCTTTTTGCACATTCCTCACGAATCTCAGGTTACGCGCGGCTTCATCTCTGCATTACATCACGACTGCATTTCATTTTCTGGTAAGCATGACTGCCAGTCGTTCCTTTGCTTTTACTGAACTATAGCTTTACTTAGCTCCAGAAAATCGCAAAACCACGATTATAAAGTTGAAAATACGGCGTTTCATGATAATAGCCATCGTGTCAAAATAAAACAGTTGACTATCTAGTGCTGTACTTCTTGATCATGAGGATTTTAGTTTGATAGGTTTGAGCTATTCAGATGAGAAAAAGGAAATCTTCTCTGTTGTGAAGTTTTGAGGATTATGACTCACAAAATTGATTGATTAAAGTTTTCATCGCAGTGAGGGAAACACAGTAAGTTATGTTGTGACGTTCTGTGGCGGGGTTTAATTTTTGTATGAGAAAACTGGTTCTATCCATTTTATCGTCACATTTTTAGTTATGCCAATACGATCTCGCTTGCACAATCTCCGTTCCTATGTTGTCTCGACATAATTCTTACTAATGATCTTATTTTTGATTCTCATTTAGGACCTAGATTTTGATGAGAATGACGTTGAGGTAGAATGAAAGTCATCACTAGCGTATTTTTTCTGTTTTTACACCCGTATATTTGCTTTGAAGCCATTTTTTGTTATTGTTAACAGCAATGTTGTAAGTTAGATGTATATTTATTTCAAAGATTTGGATGTCCGTCCTTAACTTAATTATCTCAAGAGTCAGTGAAGAATTGAAGAAATCTTAACGTAAATTAAACAACCCGTATAAACGAAAGACGTTTCAGAGTTGCAGTTTGAGTGTTTTCGTTCACTATTTTTTGCTGCATGAGCTGATAATTTGCTGTTGGTCCGGACTTGTTAACATCCTCTTTCCTGCACTTCCACCAAGTGTTAACATCAAATTTGGGTGTTCTTTCTTTGAAGGTTGTTCTGAAAGTAACGAGCTCAGCCAGACGTGCGTGCCTAATAGTTTTCAACAGCGATGGCACGGCAAAATCAGAGCAAGTTTCGGAGCAATAACGTCTTCATCGTAGTGAGGGAAGCACGGTAAGTTTAACTTCAAAATTCGCACGTATCCATTGAGCAGCCCACGCGTCATGTCAAGTACTTGAAAGCATAATTGAGCTATATAACAGTTTACTCCAGTATGAGCGGGTTATTGAGTCCAGGAATCGTTCATTTCTTTTACTTGTTTTACCTGACTGTTGACATTTCAAGTATACAACTTTATGCCTAAGAGTTATTCAAAGATGACCGTGTTCAAGTAGTGAAGTAAAATTGTGTTATTAGATCTTTACATCTCTTTCGCGACTCGGAATTTAATCTGATACTTCTCTCTTAAATTACAGTTAAGTACAAATTATTAGTTTCCATAAATGAGAGTTGCGCGTCTCCATGGTTAAGTTTTAAACCTGTGCAGCTGTAGAACGACCCACAATTTTCTTCCTTTGGAAGTCTATTGCCAGGAGTTTTTTACCAGATGTACTGTTTGTAAGAAACTTTTGCATTACGACGTATATTCCAAAGCGTTTTTAATTTTGTATTGTAACGGTAGGTTGCCATCACCAGACATTGCCGACGATTGGAGAGTATTTTCACAGAATCGACTGTGTCGCAGGATATTTAAACGAGTGTACTTTCTCTTTTGCTTTGTTAAGGTAGCCTAACTCACCTTTTTTGCAGCAGTCTATATTCATTTTTCTGTTTAGTGCCACGCCTGTAAATTTCATACTGCGAAGCCTTGTGCCAGCTGATGCGTTAACATTTTAAGTTGCACGATACCTCATCAATTCACTATGATACTGATAGGGAAAATAGCTGGAAGTCGCGAAGAACACCCGCAGAACTTGTGCAATACATTTTTATATCATGTTTTTTCTACCTCGCATCTGGTTGTATTAAGAATCTAATACTATAATATGTGCTTCATTGATCACAAAAACAATTCAATACTGAAGGTCACTAACTTGAACATTTTATTATAAAACGTTCTACTGTTGCACAATAGTAGAAATTTTTTAGAGAAAGAGTAAATTTAGTGCGCCAAGTTCTAATTTTCTCTTATGAGATTGATGTTATTTCTTTATGGTAATTTAAGATCAATGATTGATATTAATAAAACGTAAACATAGTTAAATTACGCTTCGTTAATCACAGAATCTTCCTGTACAAATAATTAACGCTGTATGTAATTCCTAAATCGTTATTAAAATTTGGAAGTTATTTATTTTTCTATATTCCTCATATAATATCTTTGACTGATGTCATTTATTGAGTTTATTATTTGAAAAAATAATCGGAAATATTACTGTATTCATTCATTTTATTCTTTTTCAAATTAGACACTGCATTTGCTAAGAAAAATGTGGCGCTTGCTTGAAAAACTACGATGACCATAGGAAATTTGAATATAGTAGGGCATGATGGAATGCTCGCCCTATTGACAGAACACAGGCAGGTCGGATGTCGTCACCGAACAATAAATGTACCGCAAGTTGTAAGTCAAATGCACGACGTTAATGACAATTCGTAAATATACTACAGTATCTATCTACCTATCAAGCACCGGTTATAGTAGACGTACGAGTAAATACTGATGCCATTAATTTGATCATAATTGATCGAAAGATAAATAATACAAAGGCACATCTATGTACGTCTTTGCTGACCATGCTGATATTCTTAGCTCATACAAGAACGAATGACAACTAAAAGATTTGAAAATCAGAAATGAAAATCTGCCACAACTATCAATGATATTCATTTGTACCCATTGAAAACAACATGCCAAATATAATTACTAGGTAAGCGTGAAGAATAGATAACGCATTAACAAGTAATGAGATCCAGTTCCTGTTCTTTCCTTCAACTGCTGAATTTTATGTCTAAAATAAATATATCAAACCCAATTCAAAGGAATCATCATCCCATTATGAGTAGCCGCTCTCGTAGCGCCATGTGTTGATTACCTAATATTTTAATGCTTCAACCACAACACGCGAACAACTTAACCCTTAAACGCCCAAGTGGACTCTATGGTCCTCTTTAGAAAATAGCCTCAATATATTGTATTTATCGTTAAATTAGTTCCCTAATGTGTTCTTCGGAGTTCACTGCCGAGTGGCAGTTCCTTCCTCATCCTGATATCGGTGATTACCTGATGCCGGCGCCAGTTTAGTGACGGTGGTTGTGATAACCGTAATATGAGTACAAAAATGCAGACGTTAACGGAGGCTTCCTAATTAAAGTAACGTGAGTGACTGCGATACTTAGTCAAACGTCATGTTCCGCATGACAACACAACTAATTTATATCCGGTGTATTCTAAATCGGGAACAATATAAGTCCATACGCTGAGGCAATAATAGATTAGATGTTTAAATCTCCCTATCTGCAACAAAGGCGATCCAAATAGAGGAAGGAACCATTTACTATGGAGATAATGGAACGCACAATGTGCATAGAAACAGTAAGTTAGAAAGAAGTTCATAAAACAAGATTAAAGTTGAAGAAGAAAGTAGGAGGTGCTGAAAAACAACAGTGAACCGGAAAAAGACGGTCCTTAACATAGCAAAAAAATGCATTTTTTTCAATAAAAAGAAGGGCTACCTAATCTCAGCTCGAGACCTCAGATTTTCCCCTGGGAGTGCTAACTCCCATAGATGCAGTAGTTGTCTCCCCCTGGAGGGCTGAGGCAACAACATACATACAGCACATTTGTTGAAGTAATATAGAGGTACTGCAAAGTACTCAACGCTATGCAAAACATTTCGTACTACACTTCACAAGTGACTGGATCGCTTGCCTCATTTGGGAGGGATGTGGGTGAGAATGTGCTGCTTGAGCTTAGGCATATTGGCAGGTTGGAAGGAGCACTTGTGGCAGCGCAGTGGCGTGTCCAGCAGCCGCTTCCCTTCACTGGCCGGGCAGTCGCGTGCGCGGCCCTCGCTCCGTACGTCGGAAATCACGTCTGTAATGCAAAATTGCGACTAATTGCTCGAACCATCAGTGCGAAATAGCAACTAATTGATTGATTATAGATTAGTTTCAGCCTCCCTTTACCACAACAAAGATGTTCAAAGAGAGGAAGGACGAAGGCACCATTTAGTATGGAGTGAAGGGAACGCGAAATCTATGCACAAGGTGAGTTCTCGCACGGGATCCCGCGCGCACAGAAACTACAAGTTGAGAAGGAAAGTTATGAAACAAAATAAAAGTTGAAGAAGAAAGTCAGAGGTGCTGAAAAACAGGCCAATTAGTGAACCAAAAAAAGATGGTCCTTAACAAAAACAAAAAATATTTTATTTCAACAAAAAGACCTACCTAACTCTCAGCTCAGGACCTCGCATTTTCCCCCTGAAAGCGCTGATTCCCAGATACAATAGTTTTATCTCCCTGAGGGGAATTGCAACTAATTGCTCGAACCATCAATGCAAAATTGCAGCTAATTGCTTGAAAACGTACGCGAAAGTGTTAATCAGTCGAAAAATTACAGAAGTCTTTCTCTATGCCGCTAGAAAAGTACGTTGGATGCGCTTGTATGAAATACTTTTTTGAAAATTTCTAGTAATTTCTTGTTTCTTAATTTGATCATAATTGATCGAAAGATGCGCTGTGACATACGAAACAAACGTACAATTAGGAGTATGTTAGTAACACGAGTCGATTCAAAATATTCTAATGTTTAGTTGTAGTTCTTGCTGCAGTGAGTCGGAGTTTTTTTTTTGCGTTAAAATGATCTTTTAATATTTGACGAGTGAATGTTTCTTTCTTTCTTTTTGTAAAATATTCAGCTCATAACATTTTTCCATTAGAAAAGTATTATTTTTTTCATTTCATTTCCCAACCATTGTACAGTCATTAGCTTCACAAATGGGAGATTCTAACGTTCAATGCGCTATAAGGTGAAATACCTTAATAAAAAGTATAAACAAGTCGGGGCCCACACTGAAACCTTACTGAAACAACGAGTTCCCAAAACCGCATGCAGTCAGCAGAGCCGCGGAAAAACGCAATATTAAGATCAAATTTACTCCAAAAACTACTGAAACATTTATAATTAGGCAAGTTCCGATATTTCCAACCCTATACATTTACAAATACATTAAAAACACTCCACTTCAGCGATCAAATGTCCCTAAAGCCAAAGCAAGCTATAACTCGAGTGCTCACCTTCACTGTCAATAAAGTACTTCGTGTTGAAGGAGTTCCAATGTTTCTTCGTCTTGAGGCAGGGCGAGTCGAAGTCGTCGCTGATGGCGTGCAGGTGGACCTGAGCCATGTTTGGTATTGCGTGGTAGCCCAGCCTGCGAAATTCAGCATAAAATTAACACTTCGGCTGCAACGGGTGCCACCGGTGGCCATAGAGGGGATTTTCATAATGCTGCTGACCGATCAGTCGTAACAAACTCAATTTTCATAAATACTCAAATAAGGCTGAATGAAGGCACAATCCAGTTGATGTTCACTTTGTTCAAAATTGCTTACTAAAATTGAGTTTAAGTTTGAGCTGAGTATTGGACTTGAGTTCAACCAGTTGCGGTCAAATTGTTAATACTCGCGTAATTGTGTGATCGAGCCACAGCTTATACCCTTGAAAATGACACATAAATTTAAAAATGTCAATAGACTTCTTCATACATTGTCATTACATTACAATGTACACTGTCATTACGTACACTCTCACTGTCATACACTGATTTAACATTTAAAAATATAAAAAATGTTTGAAAATTACACGCAATTATAAAAACATGATGGGCATTCACTTACCATTTGTTAACTGTCTTACACAATGTACGGTGTTGGTTCTACACGCACATAACCGCAGATGTAGCAACACATCCTAATACGAAGCGGTTTGCAGACAGATGAAGAGGTTACCTTAATCACCTAGTAAATAACATTCAAAGCCAATAGAAAGCTTACTACCCTTACACTTTCTCAAACAGGAACATGATCTTACTCTACACCTTCTTCCTGGGGCCACAGATTAGATTACATTAGATGTTGGTTCAAGCCACCCTAACCGGAACTACAGCGTTCCAAAAAGAGGAAGAAGGAAGGCACCATTTAGTATGGAGTTAAGAGAACGTAGAATCTATGCACAGAGTTTATAGAACGTAGAATATATGCACAAAGTACATAGAAACAGTAAATTGAGAAAAAGTTAACGAAACCAGATTAAAGTTGAAGAAAGTAGTAAGTGTTGAAAAACATGACAGCAGTGAGCCAAAAAAATGGTCCGTAACAAAACAAATAACCTATTCTATTTCCACATTAAGAAAGCCTTACTAACTCTCAGCTCTGGACCTCACATATCCCTCCCGGGATCACTAATTCCCATAGATGAAATAGTTTTATCCCCCTGAGGGGCCTCAGAGGACACATCAAACGACGAAACTCCACATTGGAACTCCCACTCGTACAATCAAAATATTTTATTCATAGTTCTCATGGGGTAGAAATTCTGAGAACTAAAAGCACCTGAAATTTATCCCTGGATGTTTTGTCTCGGTGAACTTTTTCGTTTGGGCGTGCATGTGCTCCAAGAGGCTCAGGTGCTTCGACGTGAGACTCTTCAGGTTGGCCAAGCGCAGGTGCGGCAGCGCGAGGTAGTGGTGCCGCGCCTGTGTAGTTTCGGCGACAATGTTTAAAACATTTTTCAAATACTTACCATAAAATTATGATGAGAATATGAAAATATAAAATACAATAAGAATTTAAAAATATAAAAGACAATAAGAATGTGAAAACATAATAGACAATAAGAATATGAGAATATAAAATACAATAAGAATATGAAAATATGAATTGGAATATCAATGTGATATAAAACGCAAAAAATTTGATAATGTAAAATGCAATAGCAATATGGTGATATGAAATGTAACAACAATATGAAAATATAAAATGTAGTAAGAATATAGTTATACAAAATGTAATAACAATATGACAATTTAAAACGCAATAAAAATATGATAGTACAAAACGCAATAACAACATAATATGAAATGCAATAAAATATGATAGTACAAAATGCAAGAATAATATAATATAAAATGCAATAAAATATGATTATATGATGAAATATTAATACAATATAAAATCCAATCTTTGTTATACGTATATTAAATCGCGTACAGTAAAAGTTTTGGAATAATGCATTAATTCACACAATACGAATGCTATAGAAGACCATTGGCACATTGTGAGGCTGGACAGGAGTAAAATTGCGTTCTCATCCTGGTTAACAATTTTTAAAGGAAGTATACCATATTTACTAAGAGACGCTCTCAAGCAATCTTGAACTGTGAGTTAATTACTTCTACTCATCAAAATAGTAACGTCGTTGATCTCGGTATTTTAGCATATAATGTAGTTCAATAAATATATGTGTGGGAATTGTGCGGAATACCACTTGTTTAAATTAACAAATTCATTTAGTGTGGCTTTTCAAATTAACTGCACTTGGGTAAGATTTGAATACCCTTCAATATTAGGATATTAACCAGGATTGACATGAAAAAAACGAAAAAAACACCATTAAGAATGAGTATTTTGGGCGCTTTTGGACCATTTTCGTCTAGGGGTTTTGAATCGCATCCTTTACTAGGGCGGCCGCCACTCACCTTAGGATACTTGTCCTTGATGATGACAATCGAGTCGTCTCGGTGCTCGACCAGCGCAGGATCCTGCGCTGCCTGCAGCAGCCCGAGGGCCCAGTGCCCTTTCTTCGGCGCAACGGACGACGCATCGTCCTCACTCTTTCTTTTGCCATTGCCACTTCCAGTGGACATGGTCACTCCAATTGGATGCGTATAAATATCTAAGGTGTAAGATAAACCTGAGCTCTGAACTTGGTCCGAAAATTTAAAATTATTTTTACAAAAAGTGAGCACGAGAGCACCGTTAAAGTTGAGCACGTAGAAACGCAAAGGTCTTGTTAAACTGGGGAACCGATACATCACATGTCAAAAATAGATCTTAAAACGAATCAAAGCTGCTCTCACAGGAGTACTTCACAAATAACCGCCTGAGTTAAGCTCAGCGCACTGCTACATACACCCTTCAAAAATTTAATTTTCGCTTATATTGCCACGCGTCGCAGAGCGGCACCCTCACAGCGATGAAACACATATTTAAAAATTACAAATCAATTTACGCGTTAGTTCGACTGTAGCTAACATACCGTAGATCAATCTGGAAGCAAACGCAACTTGTCATGGAGCATCATACGTTTGAAATTTTTTCACACATAGGCTAATGCAAAACGATTATCAATCAGAATCCTGATTGATTCCTAACCACAACAAAGGCGTTCCAAAGAGTGTAAGAAGGAAGGCACCATTTAATATGGAGTTAAGGAAATATGGAATCTATGCACAAGGTGTATAGAAACAGTAAGTTGAGAAAGAATTTTATGAAACAAGAATAAAGTCAAAGATGGAAGTATAAGATGCAGAAAAACAGGATAGTGGCAAACCAAAAAATGATGGTCCGTAACAAAACAAAAAATATTTTCTACGTCAACAAAAGGAAGACCTACCTAACGTTTAGCTCGGGACCGTACAGATTCCCCCTGAGAGCGCCAATTCCCATAGATACAATAGTTGTCTCCCCTGAGGAGCGGAACGCGGAATCTATGCACAAGGTACGTTCCCTTACAGAAACACATAAAAACAGTAAGTTGAGAAGGATGGTTAGGAAACAAAATAAAGTCAAAGAAAGTCAGAGGAGCTGATAAAGAGGATAGCAGTGAATCAAAATTAGATGGTCATTAACACGACAAAAAATATTTTATTTCAACAAAGAATGCTTGCGTAACTTTCAGCTCTGGACCTAACATTTTTTTCCCTGGGAGTGCCTATTCTCTTGGATACAATAGTTGTATTGCCCTGAATTGGCTTGCTGGGCTGGAATGAACTTACGTTGGTTTTACGTTAAGCTTCGTAGAAGAAACATTCTGCTCAAGTTTCTAAAAAGCCTACTTAGACAGGTATAAAAAACATGGTATGCCTCCCGTACACCCCAATGAATGGCCTATAACTTACAGTGTCACTCGGCGGCAGCTGCCGCAAGGCACTCGGGCTGTAGCGTGCATTGTAGCAGCACAGAACTGATTAAATTAAAGGAAACAGCTTAGGCATCTTTAATCACAATATATGTGTCCCCAAGAAACCTATTATTTAGCATGGGAATCTACGCACAAGGTTTATTCCCACACAAGGTCCTCTGCACATAGAAGCGTGTTTATGTAACAAGATAAAAGTTGAAGAAGAAAGTAGTACCTGAAAAACAAGGAAGCAGTAAACCGAAAAAATCTGGTTTACAACAAAACAAAAATGTCCACTTCACCATAAAGTTACCCTAAACTTCAGCTAGGGACCTCACATCTTCCCCCTGGGAGCGCTAATTCCCATAGATACAAAAATTGTATCCCCCTGAGGGGAATTCAGTCGCACAAAAAAAAAAAATTCTTTCTTAGGTAAATGAAACGCGGTATACACAAAGATAAATATTTATTTGACGTAAAAGAATTACAAGAATATGCATATAATACCCAGTAACACCCTGCATCTTCCATCTCAGCAGAAATGACTTCTAAATTTTACTAGCGTCAAAACGGCTACCACAGCAAAATGTTCACATGACACATACTTTTAAAACTGCATTATTTATGTGAACGCAAGTCTTAGAACACACGATAACTCGTTATCGCAAGCAAGGCTGCACGATCCAGCAAAGAGGAACTAAATTTGAAGCAGCAAGAATACATCAATTGCAGCCGCGGTGGCGTCAACAACGTGTGCAGATGAGCTGCTCATAAAGTGTGAACTAATCAACATGAGATTCGCGTGCCTGTAGTGTGCACGATCCAGCGAGAAAACAATCGCTTCACGCACAAATGTAATACAATAATAGAGTAAATAATTCGATTAGGTAACACAAGACTGCCCATAAAAATGGCGCGGGAATTAGCCGTAATAATGGTGTATTCTAGACACCAAACCTTCATTACTGCCGTGTCCACAAAGTGCATTTCAAACCAATTTGCGTGAGTCGACATTTACGAACCAAACGCAGGACGGACGAAGCTGGAAATTTCAATTTCAATTGCGCTTTGAAAAGGAGAATCGCTCAACACATCGCATGCGATACGATCCATCGATGGGTCGTTCGAAAAGTTTCAACAATCTTTTAAAATTAATTGTATTTATTGGACCCAGTTAACATTTGAAATTTATAAAATTGCTAATAATTTTTTTCCTTTAAATTTGAGTTGAATATTGAACTTTAGTTCAACATATCGCCGTCAACGTGTTGAGTTTTCTTGCCGGAATAGACACTTAGGAAACTGCAGAACAGTACCTGAAATTTGTTTGAGCCAAATAAGTGGTCAGATGGCAATACTGACTGAAAAAATCAAGGACAATTAGCATGGTAAGAAATTAGTAAGTTGAATGGAAGTTTCCTCGAGCTTGTAATTTTTACGATAAACTTGCGGGCACAGAAGCACCAGGAGCAAAATTATGGCAGACATCGGAACACCATTACGCATCGAAACAGATACTAGATCCAAACGCTATTTAAAGCAACCGCTACTGCCCAATTCCGATACTGTAACAACTAAAATCAAGGAACAAGGACAACCAATTCTTTGTTACCAACACCTATACAAAGGTTTTCAGTTTTGCATAGTTTTGAAATAGTTTGCACTCTTTCTATTCACAATATTTCAAACGTAAACATCTTAAATCTATTCAGAAAACCTTGTTGTGAGCAATTCGATCTAGTGAAGGTTGCACAAATAAGCTTCGTTGTTAAAAAGTTTTCAATTGAAAGAAGTGCTGAAATATGCCAAACAAGAAAAGAACACATCACAAAAATTCCCCATGCAAATGGTAACTCGAAAATTAACTATAAGAATTGAGATTTTTACTTCGATATAGCGGTGAAATAAATTTGCACAATCAAAATATAAGAGCTGTTAACATTTCAAGGACTCGTACTTTGATGATTGAAGGCAAAAATTGTACATGAGGAATATATCACCAACACTCTAATAATAAGGAGAAAACATTCAGTGACATCCAGCTGAAGAATTTGAAAAGTACAGTGTAACTCTCGCTTGAGAAAGTGGATACGCTAAGCAAAGAGAACACTAGGAAAAAAACGATACACAGAAAAACTTGAACACGTGCAAAAAAAAAGCAATGATCACGAACCGAAATCCCCTTGAACATGTGAAAAATTGAAACCAATTTTTAAAAAATCCTCTATAATGAAAAATCTTCACTTTTGATAACTGCAGTTGAGCACAGGACAGATGATACAAATATTGAATGCAACCCATATGCATGGAAGATAAGCCTGTTCTTAAAAAATTCACTACAGGAATCAATCTCTAACATTAATTCGATGTGATTTTTTCATGAAGACATCATTTGAAAGGATTTCCTTACATTTATGATTAAAACAAAAGAGAACATCACATTAAGTATTTTGAACAAGTATCTCCTATTGAACATTTACGAGCGCACAGAGCTGGGAACTGTGAGAGGTAAAATATTTTGAGGGTGTCACTGTCATTGGTTTTATCTTAGAAAACGGTGATATGCGCCTTAAAACTACGATAAAAAGAAAGCAAACTGTGCTAGTTTCGTGGGCAACAGAGCAAGACTATCACATAAAGAACCCATTTGCGGGAGCAACACAAGCAGAGGTGATGGCAGCCGAGTTATATCACGGAGAAAGCATGTCATACAAACCAGTTAACCAACTATTCAGACAGAAAATGTCAGGAGTATAAAAAACATGAGCTCAACATTAACTTAAAAATTTATTCACGCAATAGGAGTATAATTAAATTCTTTTTTCAACTTAGGACCAGGTTATTTCATTGTGATCAGGTAAAATTTATTCACACAATAGCAGTATGATTAAATTCCCATTTTAACTTAAAAGGACCAGGTTATTTTCTTGTGATCAAGGCACTTGACCATCCGAAAATCATGTCAAAATATGAAGTGGGCAAAGCCACTCCTCCGAAAAAATTGGAGTCGAAGTACATTATAAATTATTCCTTACGGCCTTCAAAAAAGACGGCGGTCATTATACAAGGTCAACATGAGCTCAATACCAACTCGCTAGCAAACCATGTTACATGTTACTCAGATAAAGAAATCCACTATCGTCATACTGGCGCAAAAATCAACGTTGAGTTACACCGAAAAAATGTGAAGCCTCATCGATGTATTATTCTCTTCCATTTACAAACAAACTCTCGCTAAAATTCAAAGCTTGTGCAATGGCTCCGATAATAATTTTATTTATGTATGTGTGCCAAGCTCAATTTAGTGAGAGCTGTCTAGAGACGCTCAATGCTGGATTATGCCTGAAATGTTTCACCCTCGCTAAAAACCAGGTATTGCCTCCCATTCTGAAACTCAGATCTTCAAAGAGAACTCAAGCCACATGAACTTCTTCTCCCACAGATGAAGACAGAGCATCAGCCAGTCGATTCTGTAGTCGAGATGACCAGGGATCCCATGGTTGAGGTTTACAACCTATAAAAAAGCAAAGGAATTACCAAGCAACCACGTCAGCAACCTCTCTAACTTTCTTCTGCTCTCACACCTCTTCTGAGATGGAGACTAAAATTACAGGAGGGAAAGTATTGGACACACACAACATGAGAGTCAAGTTAGTTTAGGCTCCCTAACAACAATAGCGGTGTTCCAAAGTGAAGGAGGAAATCACCATTTAGTATAAAGTTTAGAGAATGAGGAATCTATGTACAAGGCCTGTTCTTACAAAACCCCTCTGCACAGAAACAATGAGTTGAAAAGGAAGGTTATGAAACAAGATAAAAGCTGAAAAAAATCAAGTCAAAAGTACTGAAAAACAGGACAGCAGTGAACTAAAAAAGATGGTCCATAACAAAACGAAAACATTCAATTACACCAAAAAGGCCTACCTAACTCTCAGCTCGTGACCTCACACTTTCAGTATCCATTCCCATAAATACAATATTTCATTCTCCTTAGGAGTTGTCAACAAGATAGTGATGAGACTATAACGGTTCTCTCAACTACATAAATACGAAAGGAACAATTGCAATCATAGTAATTTTTTGCTTTTAAATAGGCTTTAAATTTGAGTTGAATGTTGAACTTCAGTTTCACCAGTCAACAAATTAAAGAAGCCAGGGAAGTGAAGGGAGCAGCAACTCACGGGAAGGTGGCAGAGCAGTTGGTGCAGCGGCGCTCCCGCATAGCGAGGCAGCAGAGGATGCCCAGAGGGAAGAACCAAAACGCACAGCACAGCCCGCCCAGTGAGAACTCTTCGTTCAGTACTCCCACCTGAAATGCAAGTATCAAGCTGGAAAATTGTGCTAGAATAGATTATCTTATTCTTTCCACACTTGTCAGGATGGGATGAAAATCTCTTAGAACTATTAATGGAAGTCCCATGTAAAAGATGTATAAGTTGTGTCTATCTTGAAAATTATGGTAGAATAGATTACCTTACATAAAAATCTGACAGAAACTCCATCTAAAATATGTACTTAGATAACTATCAATTATTCCACAATTTACAAAGCAATAAGGACTTAAAAATAAACTACAGCGCCACCAAATTCATAAGTTACATATTACAAGACCAGAAAACCTTGAACTTAACCAAAAACTATGCAGAGGACTGATATTTTCAATTCGAAAAGCAAGATCTGTTCCAATACCAATGAAAAGCCAAACCAGCAAATTTAATTGTACTTCACACAATTAACATAAAAATAATTGTAATTACAATAACACTGGAATATGAACACATTAATAGAGCAAGAAACACCATAATTTCTGTCTTGTAATAAGACAACAATAAATAGTCCTTTAACCAAGACCCATAACTTCCCATGGTCATGTCTGTTTTCTTTACATCAAACAAGTTGAGCATCTATTACTAAAATGTGAATCTCATTTTGCTTTTATATGTCAAAGATTTATGCATACTTAATATTACACTTATCACAAGCCCAGCTATTTTTCTGATAATTTTACTTTGATTTACACAACTCTTCTTCAAAATAGAATCATTTTAAATGTTCTAGGGTGGTGGATACTCAGAACAGCCGTCAATGCAGCCACTACCAAGGACACTTTGTTAGCAGTCATTTTTCTGCCTGATATTTCAAAAGTTGATTTTTCTGTTTTCAAAAACCCTTCAGCATCTGGTCCCAATTGAGAATTTTCATATGAGTGGTTAAATTTTGCAAAGCTTTAACTTTTAAATTGTCAAATGGAATAAGGTAGAAACTCAAGAATTTTGGCCATGAAGAAAGTCAATCTGGCAATAAAATTTTACAGAGCTTTAATTTTTCAATTGACTTCAAAAAGGTACAAACTCAAAACTTTTGGGCATGAAGAAAGTCAATCTGTCAATCCCTGGCTAGTTGATTTAACACGTTAACTACGTATTGGGTACACATGTGTACCACTTGGTAAGTTGCTCATTTACTTACCAGAAACAATGGCTACCATTTCACTACCTATATTTAAATTAGACTGTGGCGCAGGAGTTAAAATTTTATTGTGCAAATATATTCTTCCCTCTCGTTAGGTAAGACAAGAATGTAATCAAACAGTAAAGATGGCTTTTCAACTCTGCTTCTTCCAACCTAAATAAGTCGACTGCAGCAACCGCAGAAACGTAGTGAACGTTAAAGATAAGAGTGCGAACCCTCTACATGAACAAATGTTTTCAATATTTTAATATGTTCGACCTTTGGACATTCGACAGATGTGAAAAACTGTTAATGTGCATGCAGTTCCTGACACTGGCGTACACTCTCGTTAGAAAGAACAAGAATGTAATCAAGCAGTAAAGATGGCTTTTCAACTCCGCTTCTTCCAATCTAAACAAACCGACCACAGAAACGTAATGAACGTGTCAAGGGTGGCGTACGCAGCACTCACCCTGCACGCTGGGCACCCGCCCACCAGCAGGATGCTGGTCGCCGGCACCGCCTCCACCACGATGGTTGTGCCGCCACTGCTGCTTGGGATGCTTCCTGGTCAAGTTGAATCCCATCAAAAAAATGCACACGAAATTGGTAGGGTTGTTTTAACACATTGACTGTGATGGGTTATACTGAAATTCAATATCCAACTCAAATTAAAAGTCAAAAGTTGTTGAAAATTTTACAAAAGCAAACATTAACTGGGTATATTAAGTACTATTAATTTTGGAAAAGTTTCCAAACGACCCATCTATGGGTTGTTTCGCAGCTAAAAAAAAACTCAAGTACGACTCACTGGTGGGTCGTATTGCAAGCAATGTGTTAAACTGAACTGCCAGACATTCACACAACTCACAAGCAGCCAAGTAGCAAAGCATGATTTCCCATGTAATACCAACATGATCAGTACAGTTTTCAATGCTGTACATTTTCCTCTCAACTTTTCCCTCATTATCACATATTTTGAAGGAAGTTGAAAATTTGAATGGATAATTATTTAGGTTAGAATATTACAACCCAAGTGAGTTCCAACTTTCAGGAACCCTGGATTGTTCCTAATGCATGAGTTCAAAATAACCCTGAACAACTATTAATAAAATCTTATTTAGCAAAGTTGAATCAGTATTTATGCAACTATCTATAAAAATCCTGAATCATTCCTGATAAACCTATACATAATGACTCAATAACCATACTGATCGAACAGTGCTACCACAGGGTGAGATCTACTGCCATATATTGCCTAGCCAGGTGCAGTCTGAGGTCTACTAAAATTGCTAAATTGAATGTATAATGCATTTTCCAGTCTTAATGAATATCACTCGTTTCCATACATTTAATCAGCAATTCATGTAGACTGCACCTGCGTAGGCAATATTTGGCTATAGTAGCACCGATCTAACTTTATAAAACAACCTTTAATTCATTCAACATAATTGCATGTGACAAATTTGCAGAACTCACCATAATTTGGGCCAGTGATGACAGTAGTGCTACTGCCAGGCAGCCTCACGCCCTTCACGTGAGTGGGGGCGGTGGGGTTGAGAGGCGTGTACGGCGGAGGGTTAGGAGGCGCATAGGGGGGTGGAGGTGGCGGGTAAATGTTTGCTGCAAATACGAAAAATCATCAAAAAATACTCATGTAAATAGAATAATCAAAAATATTAGAAATTTATAACTTTTTATATAACTCTGAATGATATATAAAATAAGAAAAACAAGCATGATGATATTTAATCACAAATATTCTAATTCAAAAACAGAATATATCAAGAAAATTAACAGAAACTATTATCACCAAATCCAGGATGTAAATTCACATACTCCACATTTTTTAGCACTATTCTGGTCAATGTCAAACACAAAAAAAATGTAGAATATTACTCAATCAGAATCTACTTCTTTGTTTCTTACTACCCTAATACCAGAACTTTTACAGAATTGCAGGAACAAAAAAAAAGTCTACACCAAATTAAAAACAAGAAAACTTGAGTCAATAGCAACTGAATACTTACACATATTTGAGCTAAGCTTGAGAGTCAGCAAAATTGAAACAGCAGCTACTGTTGGGTAAACTATCAATGGCTACAAAAGTTTACAATGACTGAAAAGCAGCACTGTTGAAGATAATCTGCTCACATCAAATTGATTTCATTAATTTTTGAAATGCAAAATTATTTAGCTATTTAACGTTTAAATTAGGCAAACAAAAAATATAAATAATACATTTATTGCCTAAATGAGTAGAAAATTGAAACAAAATTTATCTAAGATCACAAGTTTTCATCCTTCATGCAATCCTTTTTTTACTTGCAAATTAAAACATAATTTAGTTTAAGTTTTTCCTAACCACAATCAAGGTATACCAAAAAGAGAAAGGATGAAGATACCATTCAGTACAGCGTTGAGAGAATAGGGAATATATGCATAAGGAGTGTTCCCATCTAAGACCCCCAGTATCTAGAAATAGCTAGTTAAAGATGTTCATGAAACACAATGAAAGTTAAAGAAAGAAATAATGGATGCTGAAAACAAGACAGCAGTAAATTGAAAAAATATTGTGCACAACAAATAAAAAATCCATTTATATTTCAACAAAAGAAAGCCTAGCTAACTCTCAGCTTGGAACCACACAATTTCCCAGTGGGAGTGGTAATTTCCATTGATACAATAATTGCCTTTCTCTGAGGAGTTTTTATTTGCAGTTCTGCACCATTAATGAATTATAAATCCAAATAAAGCAACTGACACTATATTGATACATCAAAAAGACAATTATTCTTACAAGAAACAAATCATGCAGATTGTCTTTCACTTCAAGAATTTCTGATGATAATACAACTTGAAATGATACACAATTATGTCAATAGTATAAACCACAAAGCCACTTTCATTTCAGTTTAAGCATACCTTTAAAATTTTTAATTAAAAGCTCCATACCTCATTTCTAATAAAACATGTTTAACTAAATTATGATTAATCTTTCTTCACTGCATTTATAACATATGCATCACTTCATGATAATTTTCTCATAAAAAAAATTCTCCAACTGCATCCAATGAAGATTTGCCTAAAATACTGATTAATTATATTAATTTCAACTACATAGGACCATTTCAAGATACAAGGATAATGTGTATTTTTTAGATAAAATGCATCAATAAAGTGTGCCAGTTTAGGAAAGCTGGGGAATACACTTATAATTTGTACTTAAGTTGAACTATAATAACATTGATTTATTCCCATAAAAATTACATGTACATATGATCACAAGCTAACTAAAGCTTTCATGCAATCAAAAATACTTTTCAGTTTCTATTGCAATTCATGGCTTGCATCACATAATATTTACAAATTTGTGTAAATTTCAAAGGTGTAAACACAGGATTGTTAAATTAAAATATCCAACCTAATAAGTTTCTGACAAATAAAATTGTTATGACCTGATTTTCAAAATTTTTACAGTCCTCAATTTACTACACTATTAAATATTCACAAATTTGACAGTTGCCAAACATGATTACTTGACATGAATTAAAATTTAGTGAAATAGTTTAACAAGCAAAAGTTTATCTGGACTTGGAAAATGCTCAATTAGCTAGCTAATAATTAAACCTTTGGATAAAAAAATTTTGAAGACCCAACTCTGATTTATACTACGATTTTAGAAATATTACTCAATTGTCAATTCGACTAACAACAGTACAAACTTGAAAGGGGAGTAGAACACTGATTGATCTATGCCTAGATACCTTTAGTACTTTAACCTGCCCATTCCATAATCCAATAAGCCGCAAAGCAGTATGTTTCAACTGCTGAAGCTTAAATGTAGCCAGTGAGCAGTACTAGCCTAGAATTTTTACTTTTCTCATCTAATTGAGCATAGCAAGAAATTCAATCCAATATTACTCTATTAAAGGCCCATCAATTAACCAAACCTATTTATATTATTACATTTTCAAGACCTGATTTGTTATGAGTTTAATTCATCATTCTTTCAGAAGTTAACTTGTTTTCCTTTCCGCGCCTTGTCGAATAGCGTCAGCTGAGAGCTGAAAAAACAATTTCTACCCAAGTTGCACCACTATTCTGATCCCCGTTCATATCTACCACTACCAACGACGTTAATTTACATCATACGTCTGTTGAGTTAAAAAAACTTTACTTCATTCAACTTGATATTAATGGAAAATAAGTTCTAATCAAGAGAGTAACTTCAACGTTTCACACATTACAACAGCTACGGTATAATAAACAACCATGACACTAGCTGACTTCGAAGCACTGGCCGTCTGGCACGTGAATGAAAGTTACAAACTTACAGCGATAATGATTGAGTCATGCGTTAGTGTTATGAACGGAAAGCAACGAAAAGAATGTAATTTTGATACGCAGTTCATAAATGAAATAATAATGATAATTTTTTCCTAAGTAATTCAATATACATGAGAAAGTGCTTCCAAAATATTTGTTGGCATGCGGAAAAAACTTGCGGAAAAATTTAGACAGAAATTTAGGACAACTCCAAAATATTGGGACGAAATCTCGAAAGGCATGGGACGAAAGGCATTCTTTTTTACCAGAAATATTTCAGTTATGTAAGTAAATCTACATACATACCTGAACGCACACACTAATACATATATATATATATATTTCGCTCAGATTACCGTATATAAATATATATATATATATATATATTTACTTTTATAATAAAACGATTGTCAAATTTGTCTGAACACATTATTATTGCACTGTAAAAAAATAGAGTTGCGATAAAGTTCTCTCCCAAAAAATTATGGCTCTTCAATTGGCAGAAGCATGTCCTTGCTTTAAGGAATTTTACGATGCAGTACAATAGAAAAATTCATTTCCAGAAACCCTCAGCGTAAATCCCTTAATTGGCAACGTTGCGTATATGATGACACTGTAATATTATACTCGCTTGTTCAGACATGGTTAAAATTCTTACAATCCCATGATTACGACCAATTAATATATTCAGCTCACTGCGAGCTAGAAGAGAACTAATGCGATCAACTCGTATGTTCAGTTTACCTGCGAGCTAGAAGAGAACAAGTGTCTCCCATATCATCGACTCCTGTTTAGAATAGAAACAGTTGGTACCCATAGCTTCTTGTTTGCCGAAAACACACCAACAACAAAACACAGGCCTACTTGTATTCTTCAGGAAAACACTCACAAGCACTAATCACGGAATCTTAATAGTTCAATATAAATATCTAGCAAATAATTCTAGCATTTAATAATGTCTTGTTAAATTCTAGAAACCCACTGATTTAACACCAGCAAACTGAATCTCAAAACATGAAATTCATGAGTGCGCCCTAGATGAACGGAACATCAGAACGAATAAATAAAATTCTTATACTTATTCTTCAAAACTAGCCTCAAAACATTTTACACGCCTAAAAATGGATTCTGCAAAGTTAAAGGCAAAAAAAATGAAAAAGAGGTGTGCGGAGTCGTTTTCGAAATCCTTCGCATGGAATATGCAAGAGTCATGCATAAGAGAAGAACTGGACATCAAATGAACTAAAAGATACTTCGAAATTTTAACATCTTCTAGAAAAAATAGGGAAAGGCAGTGTTTATAACAAAGCAAGCCTTCGCCAAAATTGAGCTTTCAACCGTTACTATCGTAGTTATGTCAAATTATTCCGGGCTCTAATTCATGGATTCCTTCGAATGTCATTTCCTAAGTATGTAGTTTGCAAAATACACCCTATTGTATCAAGAAAACATTCAACTCTCATATATGTTCTCAAAATCCTTTTTATCGCGTCCTGGAAACGATTTTCGCTCAGATTACCGAAAGCTTGGCCTATAAAAATAGAGTTCAGTGAGAATCTGATTTTTGTTTAATGAAAACGGAACCTGAACGTCGGTTCTTCGATTAATTACACTATTATATACTCATGATGGCAGCTCTATGATGAGAATTTCATTTTGCACGTTAGTCAACGAGAGGAATACAGTTCGGTGAAATTTTGATCGTTGGTTTCTTCTTAGTTCGCTTTACCTTCCCTATATTCTTTATTTGTCTTACATATGACTAGAAAATTGAAATTATACGAGATTCAAGCCTACTTCTGGATGTTGTATGTGTGAGAGCATCGCAAAACATCGTTTGGGAATGAATTCCAGAATTTGATTCCAGGGAGTAGAAAACTGTTTTGAGATTTGGCTTATGGGCAATATGGGAATACAAGTTTGTTTATTTATCGTCTGGAAGTCATAGTATTCTGTTTGAGAATGACCATGGTAGTCATGATAGTCTATAATTAATAATTATCATCTGACTTGGACTCCGTGTAGGTCAACCATCTAAGCAATCGATTTCAGATTGGGCTCGACACACTCCCATGAGAGGTAAGCTTCCTGACCGCAAGTGAGTCTTAAAAAGCATTAAGGCCTTGCGGTCATTATATCAGCTTTGAAAGATAAAATGCGCGTTACGGTAGAACATTTCGAGTCACATTTTCGATAACGTTTTGCGACGACACAGCTTTGTAAGTAAACTTTCCAGCGTCAAGAGAAATGAAACAACAGTTAACTAAATAAGGTTTGACAGCTTCCAATAATATGGAGTGTGCTAGTTTTGCAAAACGCGCTAACTCAAATATGCATTTACGTGCTTGACTCACATGGTCATGCACTTACACTTCCGCGTACACAAATGCGTATGCGCACGCACACGTTGACGATCATAAGTACACTGATCCCGTGTTTTGGAGTTAGGGGACATCAATCAACATTATTCAATTTTAACATGTGTACACGCCAGCTGCACACAGCTGCGCTCTGCGTCTCTACGTTGGTTAAAGAAGCGGCCAAGCTTTCAAAACATTAAAACTTACGGTAGGAGTGATGGTATTCCTGCTGTTAAAATGCAATAAATATCTCAATGAATAAATGTCGTGTTATATGAGATAAGTATTAATTTTAAATTACGACTAATACTAACAGGTAACCATGTATAGTAACTCCTCCCGTGAAGTACAAGTGTGCTTATAAGTGTTGAGTGCTACGAGGAGATGTTGACTTGTATGACGGGGCTCATGTGAGAAAGGAAGTGTACTCAGGATTCACTTCCGGGCATTTTAATGACAAAGCAAATGGCTTCATCTTTCAAATATTTGAAACGCATTCATATGTGATGAATAATATAGGATAGTAAAAAGGCTGGATAAACAGTTGAATTTAATCCTGGAAAATACAGTCTTGGGAATTGTCCTACTTCCACACGTGCTAAATAGTATGAATACAGAAAATTAATTTTACTTCAATACATATAAGGCTTGGTTAGCTAAACGGAACGTTGAGACTCAGTCATGTTTAAATTCTTGGAAGTTAAATATTGTAATATTAGGTTTTTGCTTCGTAACTTTGCGCTATGTGAGAATATAATTCGCGAGCATATTTTCTAGCCTTGTCGTTACTGTTATACCTCAATGACTTAATAGTTTTTATATTTTCTCCTATATCATCTTTTACACAAATTTGAAGTACATAGTACTCACAATGTTAAATTAGTACTGAAACATTGCCGCTGGGCGGGTTTCTGAGATTGGTTTCATTTCGAATGAAAAGGAACATTCAATGAACTTATTATGGAAGAATTTTGTTACCGTAGCCAATTTCTACGTCCAACTTGTTATTGACATGCGAGGTCTGCTATACGAGCTATGGACCTGAGAATTTAATCAAACTCTAAGTAATATTAATGCTCGCTTAATCCCCCGAAATCAGACGAAGGTAAACACTATTAAAAAAGAACCCAATGGTCAGAATAGGAAGCATTTAAAACACGGTCTCAGTTAATTCCCCGACGACAGATGAAGAGATTGTTTTGAACCCTCCCAAGAATTAAGCATGACTAATTCCGCTACCTGATCCTACAGTTCGATATGCTGTGTGTCCCACGTGTCTTCTCACGTCTCTTGGGAGTAGCGTGGAATTTTGATGGGCTTTGCTCACACGTGTTTTGATTTCTTCGCCACCATGAGGTGAAGATGTGCGTGCTGCGCGATGTTTTTTATAAATTACTTTTTGATTCCCCTTTTCTCACGACTTGATAATCTTTCACGAAGGTGCTCCAATCTGTTTCGGTAAAGCATTTTTTGTCTTTTCTTATTTCGTTTCAACTAATAATTGAGGAATTCCGAAGGATTCTCTAGCAATTTTTAAATTATTTATAAGTCGTCAGTCTACGCCGTGTGTATAAAATATCCAAGAGATGATATTTTGACTGTTTCTCTCAAAATAATTGGCCCTTGACACGGCTATAAAACGTCTCGTATGGTATGTCTATCAATTACAAGGACCTTTAAATTGAGAGATTTTTAAAATCCAATTTGTTATTCCTATCATGTATCAACTTTTTTGGAAATGAATAGTCTTTCTTTCTTTCTTTTCTTTATCGTTGTCAAGCACATATTACGATTTATACATTGTCCACCATCAAAACCAGCAGTGCAGCAGTTTCTATATTCCCTAATGTAAGGAATGCGCCTCGTCGAATCTGACATATAGAACAGTCGTGTCAAGATCTTCGCACTTGAAGTCGACATGCGAGTCGTGTGAAAAGCAATGGCTACAATTGTGTGGCTTAGTGCTTAGGGTTTGAGGGTTCAAAACCCTGCCGAGGTTTATGTTTCAGCCCTATGCGAAAAGGAATGCTAGCGACAATTTCTTTCCCTATCCATGTACTTAGGGTATTGGGTATTGGGGGTTATAGAAGTAGGCAGTGTTGGGCCCGCAACTTTTAAAATGTTGCGGCGCAACCGCAACTGCAACATCACAAAAAAGTTGCGACGCAACCGCAACAGCAACTTTGGAAAAACCAAAGTTGCGATCGCAACCGCAACTCTTTAATTATTAAAAATTATTTTAGTTAAATATTATTCAATTTTTTACGTATGTATTGCAATGAATAAAGAAATTAAGATATTCAAAATAGTGCATTGTTTTACTAAAAATATTAATAGATCGAGTAGATGTGTATACTAGAATTGAATGAAAAATCAAGATACTGACGAAACGTTT
Source organism: Platorchestia sp. MABIK (assembly GCA_014220935.1). Taxonomy (NCBI): domain Eukaryota; kingdom Metazoa; phylum Arthropoda; class Malacostraca; order Amphipoda; family Talitridae; genus Platorchestia; species Platorchestia sp. MABIK. The sequence continues at coordinate 33,465 of JACJUY010004034.1, read as the reverse complement.
CATTTGTAAGCATAGCATGGAAAATGAAATGAATTCTATTTTCTAATAATAATAATGTTAAAAGGTACCTGGCTAGTAGCTATATTTTCATAGGAGTATGATCTCAATGAGACAATGTCAATTCACTGTAATGACGATCAACGTTGCCTTTCAAAAATGTTTCACACTTCAAAATGTTTGTCTGAAAGCCGAGCACGTCGTGGTCTCAAAATATCTTAGCCTAAGGAGAACAGTCATTCGACCGCAGCGTTCGATGGTATTGGCGTGTTAAATTGGATGAACGAAGCGACAAATTTACTTGAAGGAAACATCGCTCTGTGGACATCAGGGTGGCTAGTTCTGTTGATTACTGGCTGTTTCAGCCAATCATTGACTTGTTTCAACGAACTTTTCTTCGTTACTTCCTTACCATCCGATATCATTACGACGTTGAAGAAGTCATCTTCGTCATCTACATACGTCCTCGGCACTGCTCTCCTCAGCTGAAATGGCATTTTCCAATCTGTTTTTAAGATGGGCGATTAGTTTTTTTGTTATTACCTCCACTCTTTGTACTTCGTTTAGCCATTTTAGCTTAAAATGTGGATGCAGAGAGGACGCCAAGATAAAATCGTCGTTGTGAAGTACATTGGCAAATTGCAACATCTAGCTGTGTAGATTTGCCGTGTAACACGTAATTTTACACTTACAACTCACATCATTCCTAATAACATATGTTATATAATGAGTTACATTAAATACACTGATATACTGTAAGCAAAGTCTATGTGTATCACTGTATCGCCTAATGCTAATAATGAACAGTTGCCAGATAGGTTGTACCCTGAACGGCTTAGTTTTAAACGAGTATGAAACGCGTATTAAACTTGATTGAAGTTATTTTAGAAATTAAATTACCATCGGGATGTTGCAGTTGCGAGTTGCGGCCTGATACATCGAAAAATGTTGCGATCGCAACAGATTCGCGACTTTCCAAAAGTTGTTACGGAGCAACCGCAACAGAAAAAGTTGCGATCGCAATTGCGGCCGCAACTTGTTGCGGCGCAACTGCCCAACACTGGAAGTAGGTATTGGGGGTTATAGAAATAAGTATTGGAGGTTATAGAGTAGGTATTGGGGGTTATAGAAGTAGATATTGGGGGTTATAGAAGTAGGTATTGGGGGTTATAGAAATAGGTATTGGGGTTATAGAAGTAGGTATTGGGGGTTATAGAAGTAGGTATTGGGGGTTATAGAAGTAGGTATTGGGGGTTATAGGAGTAGGCATTGGGGGTTATAGAAGTAGGTATTGGGGGTTATAGAAGTAGGTATTGGGGGTTATAGAAATATGTATTGGGGGTTATAGAAAAAGGTATTGGGGGTTATATAAGTGGGTATTGTGGGTTATAGCAGTAGGTATTGGGGGTTATAGGAGTAGGTATTGGGGGGTAACAGTCATTGCGCCTTAGCGTTCGTTATAAGTCATATAAAGGCAGTGCTCATGTTGACGTACTAACACTAACTTTTTTGGAATAAATCTCCTTTGATGCAATTCTTTCAGCGCACATCGAGTGTTGCTATATCAGAATAATCTATATAAATCGTCATATAATGAATGTTCAATTCTTCAAAGTCGTCCGATCGTACCATCAAAGGTAAGTTTTTCTATCAATTCTTTCAAATGCTTGACTTTTTACGCAGAAAGAATTGTTTCCTAGTTGAAATAAAACATAACTTTCTGGAATGTAGATCCGTTTATGCAGTGCTGAAACTAATAATTCTAATTCATTTTTATTAGACATTCATTAAAATTTGTATTCTTTGACTAGAGCACGCAGACACAGAATTTTTTAATCATAACGGTTGGTACTGCCAATGAAATTGTCGTCCGTGTTGTTCATTCGTAAAAAAACATGTATTTGTGCCCTTGAGCGTTGGCGTTTTAACTTCGAACTTAATTTACTTGCACGTAAAACTGAACGCAAAAATGAAGTAAAAATTGTACATCGTTATTACCTGTTAGATGCTGAGGCAAATGAGCCAGGTAAATGAACGCGCATGTACATTTTCGTTTTGATTTCTGATGGTACTTCAAATTGCAAAGTTTTGGGGAACAATCGGAATTTGAAACGAAGAAAATTGAAGAAATTGAACCTAGCAGTAATCAGCGGAACCTAAAAAATCTCAAGAACAGAAAAAATTCGCTTACTGAAAGAAAAAGATGGAAACAAAGAAAAACCGTTTATTTACAAAAAAGTTGATAGACGAGATGTATAACACCTTGGATTTTAATACCAACTGAAAACCAACTAAAACTTAGCTACATCACTTTGATATGATAAAGAAGGCTCTCGGCCTGACTTCACTTCATCGTAGCTTTCATGAGTTCCGGCTGGTGCCGATTTACCATCACTCAACATAAAAAATGAACAAACAAAGCCGACGGAAAGGAAATATCTGGATTGGTCACGCGACCTTTTATGGCCGCAGCCGATCAGCTAGAGTTACAGCACGCAGTTCAAATTCGCACGCATGAGTTACATTTCTGACTGCATTCTACTTCGTCCTTTCCTACTTAGATAGAAATTAACAACAGAAAAGAAGAGAGAAGAACGGGAGAAAAGATTCGTGACTCATATACTTATGAGCAAATATTTCGGAAGCTAAAATCTGAACACTGTAAAAATAATTCACTGGGGAGACACTGCAGTATTGATTGAATTGGCATCGGTTCTTGTGATTTATTTTGTTCAAATTCAGCATCATTTCCAAATCTTTTTCATGTATCTACAAATTTATTGAATGAATTTACATACAATCATACAACCAAAAGAAAGATAGGATCTCTCCCTTTTGTCGTAGGTTCATGCGATTTACTTTATTAAAGTTCATCATCATTTCTAAATCTTTTCATATATCGACAAATTTATTGAATGAATTTATATACAATCGAAAGAAAGATAAGACCTCTCCCTAAGTTTAGGGCTAAGAATGTGTAGAACCATGAAGAGGCGGAACGATTTTCTGCCCGAAGGGCTGCAGGGCGGGGCCACCTTACCCCTCCCCCCCAACGATTGTCCCACACGTATATAAGATGCGAAATTTTCTGTGACATTCAGTTCCGTGTCAAGTCTTGATCACAACAGTTGTGACTGAGTCGAAATTTCGTTGAACGTTGAGCAGAAATCTTCGAAAATACATCAGTCAAGAACTTACTCAAGTGTTTGAAGCAGGACTTTCGGGTAAGGAATGAGGTCCATATAACCAAGTGTTCAGATTATAATTGTGTGTTTGGATTTAGAGAAGAACAATGAAAATGATGTAGGATACTACCATGGCATGGATACTACCTGATAATTGTAGCTACACTTTTGCTTATAATACTCTCTGTCTCAAGCTCACTCGATCTAGATTGCTTTACTTTTGAAAGGGTGTTTTGCATTTTATTTAATTCAAATGCACTACTCTATATTCTTGCGAAATTGAATGTACTATTTTGAATGCGTATGCGAGAAGTTTTTCAAATATTGGATCCAGCAAAAAACTCTCGCAGAATGTGTTCATAAAATTTCGTAGTCCTAATTCTACCTTTCCATTACTTTACAAATTTAATTAAATAGTATACTGTTTTAAAGAAAATATGTTTACGAACGAAAATGTTTCAGAAATACGTTGCACAAGTCTCAATCGTACGACGATGTTTAGCTTCATTCAGTCGTGTGAGATGATCTGGCGTTATGAGCTTTAAGATGTATCACCTTTAGAAAATATCTTCCATTAACTTCGCAAATCATAGTAATAAATACGGATCTGACCTGGAGACATTTCAGCGTCATCGAAAAAAATCTATCTAAGGATTTAAAATTCATGGTAGCGAATACGCTTTTGTCCTGAAGCCATTTCAATGTCATCTGAAAAATTTTATCATAAGATTTGAAAATCTTAGCAATGAATACCGTTCGTTCTTTTCCGATAGCTAAATTAGAGAGTAATTGAAGACGATATAAACAGAAGTGTTGTATCTAGTGTAACGGGCGAGTTATGCAAAATGCCATCGCTATTTACTTATGTTTATTGCTTAATGGAAACTATAATTACGTTTCTTACTATTTTAAACTTATATCATAATTCAAGGATTATGGATAGTCATCCATCTTTGGAACTCTCTTCGTTTAAAGATGCATTAATTTAGAACTATAGAATTTAACATCATACTCATCAAAATAATGGTTTGTTATAATAATCATTAGTCATATTGATTCAATATTTTCATTAAATCACTAAGTGTACACTTTTTGAAAAAATATCTCAAAAAACTTTCGGTATCGCACAAACAACGTTTGGAAAATATTTCGCTCTATTATTTTGCATTAATTTTTTTATTATAATTACGAAGATTAATTTTCATACTACTCTCGACTTGGAGCGACAAAATAACGGTCTTGTTTGAAATTCACCGATGATGAATCTTGTCAATATTTAAATGAAACATGTATTCCACGAAATGATTTTGAAATGTTGTCGTCGAATTCTTTTTCCGGTCCATTTGTCTCTGTCAAGCACCGAGCTTTTGTCCATACCACTGCTGAATGTTCTTAAAAAGAATTATTTTCAAGTGTAAGTTTTTCTCTCTATAAATACTCTCTTTTGCAATTTTGCACACTATCAAGTTCATATTTTTTAAACGCTGTAATTTACTGAAGAACGTTTTTACTCATTTTCTCCTACAAGTTCGATGTCAAATTCCTCGATATTTTGACTGTGTACTTTCAAGTACATTCAATCTATGAACGAGCAAAAAACAAATTGATAAACAAGTGAAAAAGTATTAAAATTCCTATTAATTTCGAGGAGGGATAGAGAATAACACATTTTTAGGTCAGAATTTTAAATAATTTGTTTACGAAGAAAAATCTTTCATTAATTAATTCATTTTGACGACTTCAACAGTGGAAACCAGGAAGGTGGTTTCTTTATATTTTGCATATTTTAAATGCGCATGAGAAATTGTGTGATGCAGGAATTATTCTCAATTACTTAATTATAGTGTGCACACTTCGAGCACAAATCTGGCAAATTTTGTAAAGGGAAAGTCTGTATGTTCTAAACCAGGTAGGGGTTGGACAGAATGATGGAAACACCTAAGATTTTAGATTCATGAGCTTAAACAATCAAAACGTGACATGTTTTAATATTTTTGTTTTGTTATTTGATGTGGTTATTTGAAACGACTGTCGTTCACAAATATTGTAAAAAACGTTGGTTAAAATTTATAAAAATGGCAGACCTCTCGGACTTTCAAAGAGGCCAAATTGTTGGTGCTCGTATGGCAGGTGCCAGTGTAACAGAAACTGCTCGAATGCTTGACGTTTCAAGAAGCACTGTTTCAAAAGTCATGACTGCCTTTGAAAGAGAAGGAAAAACGTCTTCAGCAAAGCACAGGTCTGGCCGAAAGGTGAAGTTGTCTGAGAGAGACCGTCGGACTCTAAATCGAATTGTTAGAGAGGATCGCAAAACCACGGTTCCTAAAATCACTGCAGACCTCAATGAACACACACAAAACCCAGTTTCCACAAAAACCGTTCGTCGTGAGTTGCTCAAATCTGAATTCCACGGAAGAGCTGCTCTCAAAAACAAGGTTTGTCAAGGTCTTTCCCTTATTTTCTCCAACCCATATTTCCACTCTATAGCCAAGAGGTGTTTTAGAATTGAATTTCTTTTGAAGCTCTCATTTACAAAAAGTTTCCCTCGGACACCGGTTATAGTGCGCTCAGGTCCCAAATGCAAGCAGCGGCTCAACAATACCCAGTCATTTCCGTCAAAAACCAGTTAATGGGATTTTGTCTTATCTTTTGAAATTGATGCAGGTCGCCCGTAAAAAAAGACAGATTGTATCGGCGCTGGGTTTCAAGGATCCACCTTGACCGGCAGTGGTTTTTGGAACATCTCAGACGACTGTTCGCGAAGGCAAAACCTTGTCACTACACACAATAAACAAAGCTGCCAGCTCGGGCGGATGACCATAGCTAACATGTTTTCACTGAAGAAAAAATTTCTTAATTGCTCTTCTTTTACAACCGCGCTGTAATTACGTTTGCGATTCACGTTTATAATCTAAAAGGTAGGGAGCTCAGCGCACGCTCGTTCAGGGCAAAAGTTTTCCTTACAAAAAAGGTCAGCATTTGAGGAAAACAATTCTGAGTGCAAATTTAGTAAAAAATAAGCATGAATTTCATTTTAATGCGCTTTTTTTTCTTATTTGCAGGTTTGAGCCCTACACAGCCGCAACCTACTACAATTCTCACCTCATCTTCTCGGGATGGAAGAAGCGATGGAAGTAACCCCGACGTACAGCAGCTACACAGCTCCTCAAGACGTGGTCGCGCCGCTGGGAAGCACCCACAGAGAGGCTATTTTGCTGATGGAGCTAGAGGATCGAGCAAAGATTTGTTCTTCTTCTTTGAAAAATGGATTTGGAGGTTTTGAGATTCTTGCAGAAGGAAGAGCTTTAAATGATATGATGCAGCACCTTTGTGTTGCGGCCTATCGACCCAAATACTCTATTGTATGCGACGTGAATAAGACGCTCATCGCGCTGCTTTCGGCAGAAGTTGTGGACGGCGGCAATGAACGACGCCTCACCGAAGTGTTGGCTTCTTCAGATAAAATTTTCGAAGCAGCACAGTGCATCATTAAGTTTCTCTCTTTAGCGTATGACGGTACCGTTTGTGATAATAACTTAGAGAAAAACCTCACCATTTTCCTACAGTGTATGAAAACCTTACTCGAAGATGTCGAGTGTTATAACCAAGACAGAGAGATCTTCCGTTCGCAAGGTGACCGACTTAGCGATATCGCTGCTTCAATCGACGATATCAGGAGGAACGTCCTTAATTTTGGCGGAAACTTGGGGCCAAGCTTGAGCGAGGAGGATGTGAAGGATGTGCTCCCTCCAGCTGTCACTGCTAGAAGATCGAGGAAGAGAGGGCGAAGTATTGCAACCTGGTCGTCAGTCCAAAAACGTCCGAAGAAAATGAGCTTTTGAATCTTGCACTTGGCTGAGGTTTCGGAGGCGCAAAAATAAATGTAATCGTGCTTTAATTATTGATTTAGAAAACATTTTTGATTTGCCGACGAGTATGTTGCACCATACGAATTTTCTACTGTTTTTTATAAAAAAGAAAGTTATAACTGACTGTAATTTAACCAAATTATACATGAGGCTCTATGTAGTTACTTACATGGAAATATTTGAAATAAAATACCTTAAGAAACTGTATGGAGAATACGCACATGCATGAAAAGAAGAAAAAGAAAAAATTAATGATTTTCTATATAAAACTTATTGAAAAAAGGTGAAAAATAACCGCAGCAATCGAATGTTTGTTGATAGCATTAAAGAAACTCGCGTTCTTTTCGGCCAGTATGAATCATCTCCATGACTAAAAAGACTTTTCAATATATTGCGACTTTAATTTGATGACATTGCAGTGTGTGCGCTGTCTGCCCATCAGCCCAACGATAGCTGAAATGAAAAACTTTCCCATATATTTTGCTTAAGCTACTAACACGTAAATTTTAACGATTTATTTAACTCAAGTGATCGTCAAGAAGAATGTTTCTTGAGGCTGATCCAATACTGTAGATACATTTGAGTATACTTGTAGGCTCGAATAAGTTCAGCGATTTCTGGAGCAACCCATCAACGGCATCATATGCAAGGTGCAAAATTATATCTATGTATTATACACTTAACATAGCCAAACGCTAGACTGATCATTTAATAATAGATTCACGTAGAATTCGATTCTTGAGTTAACACAAGAAAAATGTTTATTGACATTTTCGATTTTAAATCGGAGCTGAATGACCTTGATACGGCAGCTATAGCCCTACACCGCAGCTCGTGGGCCTGTATTGTAAGCTTCAACATTTCGAAATAAACAAGCCATTGAAAAAATATTCTATTCTAGGTGTCTCATATTTTGGTCTCAGTTTACCCTGAAATTACAGCATCTACAGTAAACTTAAATTCATTTGCGAGAAAGCACTGCGTCTCAACGAATTTTAAGCTTATTTATGATTTTAAAATTTGAATCAACAATTTTTTCAGCGATGAGTATATTTTTTTGACAAAAATACACTTATAGAGCAACGTTGATATTATGCAGGTAGACACGAATTTTTCAATTTGCGTCACGGCGTTCTACTATTGCAAGCTCTGTAAATATGAACGAGTACGAGCTACGTTTCTTACACATATCATTTTCGTTAAAAGGATAATTACATATAAAGATGATATGTTTGACTTTGAAAGTATTTCAACCTTGTAGAATTTGTTTAATCGTCGCTGGAAGAACGAAATAGACATGCTAAATCCTTTTAAGGTGATTCAGCAGGAAATTGCCGTTGGCAATGTATTCCTATTGTTGCTTAATCTGGGTTTGATAATATATGTAACTTCAATTTCAAAAGAAGACAAATTTCAGTTACGATGCATTGTTGAAAAAACAATAACAGTAACCTCCGGTCGAGCTGCTGCCAATTTCACACGCCTGGGCAGGAAGAGGAATTGTGGTTAATTCTCTTACAATTCCCAACGGGAAGAAACGGCGAGTATTTTGATGTTTTGAACCCTCCTCACAAAGCTCTCTTTCTTAAGCCCTAGGCTTCGATTGACTAAAAGTTGTCATACCATTGCGCATTCGCGATACAAATATGAATAAAGATTTAGTAAAATACTGTGGAATGAAATATTTTTTATTAGCCTTAACAAAATGCGCTGTTTCTACAGTCATTTTATTCATGAATTCCGTTCAAAAATAAAGCCACGAATTTTGTAACATATTACTGGCAGAGATATTCAAATTTCACGAGATGGACGGCCTAATTTTCAACATAAACCTTCACATTTTGAGAAAATTGCAAGCGTGAACTGTTGAAATTCACTCAAGACAGAAGAATCCGCTTATGAGAATTCAAGAAAATCATGGTTCCGCAATTTGAAAATTTCTGTTGAACGAAACAAACAATGATAAAAATTAAAATAAGAAACCCTTCAATGCTGAATGATTATCTAATTTTCGCTTTAAACTCATCAGTAAAATGGTCCAAAGTCAGCCAAAGAAACTTGGTCAACAAACAAATCCAACTTTCATTACAATGTCGGCGACACCACTACCTCATGTAAAGTGATGGCTTGAACATGTGCGCATGCGCACAACAGCTTAAATACTCGAACATGAACTTTGAATATCATATAGTTCATTCAAGTATGAACGCAATATTTCTTCCAGCTAGGGAATGATTTCTGAAGCAAAGGTCAAGGATTGTACGAAGTACACAAATTAACGAAAAATTAAAGAACGAGTGCCATTTTGAGTTTACGTGTAATGAGAGAGTGTATTTATTAAATTCTAAAGCTTCAGTGCCTGCGTACGATTTGCTATCACTTCCACATTTCTTATGACGATTCAAGAAGAAGTTCTTGAAATCAAAAAAGAAGTTTCCGTCTGCACTTTCCCAGAGCATTCGAAGAATTTCATCAAAGACTGAATTGTTACATTCATGGTTTAACCTCCGTTTCCGCTCGGTTTATGAGATCATCACACAGAAACTCCGTGAAATTTGAATTAAAGTAAAGCGAGAAGGGAGCACAATTTGGCGTCTCGGTAGGCACAGCTCACGACGCTGGCAAAAAACAGCGTTATCATTTCCATGAGACGAAAAGATAAAATGACGATAAATAAATAAAAAAAGAAGACACTCGCGGAGGAGTTGGGTAGCACGGTTCACCGGCCTCCTCCACATGAAAGATAGAGTAGTCACGATTGGATAATTAGGCCTACTCAACTTCAAATCAAAGCCCACAACTGATACCTGCAGTAAATCATGTTGTTTATTCTATACATATTAAAGTTAAATAAAACAAATCGGCCAGAAATCATCGACTAAAACCTCTGTGTGCTCGTCATAGCCGTGCGGCTATCGGACCTGACTCCGTGCGGGAAACGAGGGTTCGAGTCTCGGCGCTGGTGGCGATTTTCTTCGTTGGGTATAGGAGACAAAATTCTAAGCGCAATACCCCACTCTACCCAGGTGTCTGAAATGAGTACCGGTCTTGACTGGGGGAAAGCGTCATGGCGCCCTGTTGTTAGTTATAAGGCATTTGAAAAACCAATGTACAAGGTGATATGTATCAGGCTTGAATTGGAAATAAAGCATCCGTAGATGCCGATGTTTGTATGAAACAAAAATAGGGAGGACTTCTCGAGACACTGAATGCACGGCGAGATCCGAGCACTTCTACAGGACAACGAGTGCAACTCAAACCGCGTAAAGAATCTTATTGCACGACTTCACTTATGCCCACCGAGCGTAGTCAAGGAAAAAACGCACAAAATTTAGGTAATAAAACCTAGACAGAGAAGCGCTAGTTTCCTGAAGTGCACTAAAAAAAACAGTAGCATTCTGCAAACCCCTTTGTGAGGGCAGCTCAGTTCTGTCAATCAGACAAAAAAAGCGCTAACTTTCGAAATTTCAATTTTTATTTTTCAACAGATTTGGGTTCTCTTATTTGCAAGACACCCTCTAAACTTTCAGTTGTTGTTCTGTCGTGGTGGTAGGAGGTGCAATTCACGTAATAAAACACTCCAACTCCATAAAAAAAGCCTTCCTGAAAAATCTTGTAAATTAGACTTGGCGCTTTTTTTGTCCAATCGACAGAGTTAGTCTATATGAGGCCCCTAGAATCACACGGTACCAAGCGCCAAATACATTTAGCAAAAATGAGTTATGTATAGCGCAGTCATCCCCAAATTTTCCTTTGTCTGGAGAGTGAGTCGTAGGTACAGGAAGGTAGCTACTAAATGTCGAATACCGCTATAAGTTGCTGAGTTGCGATGGTTTCTACGTCCCCAAACTTTGTTGCCGTTTTCTGACGTGTTTAAAAAGCGGCGCTTGGTACCGTATAATTCTAAGCGCCTCATATATTCTCGAGAAGCTCTCAGTTCCCATCTTGCCTTCTTGTCACAGGAATTTTTTTTTTCTTAGTTACTTATATTTATTAGCATTTTCAAAACTAAATTAATTTCCGCAAAGAAAGGATGCTAATGTGAGGGTACTTTTGCATCTGTTTTCTCTTTTTTCGTTTCATTAAAACATCTTAAGAAAAAGAAGGCCAAGGTTTCGAAGAATGTCATAACTTTAAAGAACATCATTTTTTAATCTTCTTCTTCTGGTCTTAAATTGCTCTTCTTACCTTCTTACTCTCGTGAATACATTATCACAACACTATTTTGGTTAGTTAACTTTTTGTACGGCTCCACCTATGTTGAAAATGTCACGGCTAGCATTGTACAACAATCCTTTTCATGTCTTTGACTCCGATGAATTCTTTACGCCAGCACTATTAGCGTAAGAAATATTATAACAATTTTTGGTTTTGTTAGAGTGAATATTAAGTTCTTTCCGAAGCTCACCACTTGGCACAGTAGATGATGCGTCCATGTGAAAAATTGTCTCAAATCCCGACTGCCTACCTCATAGTTCTAGACGCAAAATAAATCAAATTTGCCCATTTTACTTCTAACATCAATCTATAACACTCGTAACACTAGTTCCTATGTTCTTATGCTCATAATTCAATACGAGTACGCACTAACGAGAGGGTTTTCAGCAATGCGTCACATGAATTATGCTTTCCTTAGTCACCTGTACTTTAAATGCATTACCAGAATCCGACCACCGCGACAAAGAGGAACTCATTTTTTCGTGCTTTTCTCCGAATCATGTTTACGACAATTATCATGGGTATTACGATAACCATGTATGAACAGCAATTAAGAATCTAAATCATTTGTCTCAACAATTAACATGGGTATTACGATAACCATGTATGAATAGCAATTAAGGGTCTCTGTGTTAAGGTATTTAAACGCGATTTTTGCTTTTATTTCAATTTAAATGCGCACAAACAAAACATTTATCAACTAAGCGTTACGAGGATTGTGTTCTTTTAAAAACTTACATTTAAATGCACTGTCAAAATCAGATTAGGCGAAGGAAAGGAACTCATTTTTGATGTGCTTTTCTGTCAATCATTTTTTGATTCAAAATTTTACACGGGTATTACGATACCAATGTGTTATTATCAGTTAAGGATGTTAATGTTAAGGTGCTTTAAAAACCAATGTATCAACATTTCATGTTATACTCTATTGGAAATAAAAAAAATTTTTCTTGCGCAGTGCAATTTCTTTCGGTTCAAGAATCACTTTGCCAAGAGCTAACTATTGTAACAAGGATTCGTGATGCGGGAAGTGTAAATGAGAATAGCAGAAGGGATAAGCAAGAACTAAAAAAGCCTTTCAAATGGGCAGTTCATTCGGTATATGGGGTTCAAAAGGGGTGGATGATTCGGCTTATCGGGTTCAACAGAAATAGTCGGCTTCTGAAGGAACTATACATGCCCGACACCGCAAAAACGGCGCTAAAGGTCGCTAGCTCGAACGATCAAGATGCTCCAACAAAGCGGTGTGAAGAAAAAATGATAGTTGGGCTCGTTACGCTAAAACGCTTCATCCACATCGCACATGAACGTCCAACTTTATTCTGAAGTAGGTAGTCGTCGGCGCTGGTTAATAATCAAGCGTCCGAGGAATGCTGGCAGGATTGCCTTGATAATCTCATCTTAATTGAAATGTTCTTTTTATCCCACGAGAGCACATGCCAACTGGAGCGTGAATAACTTTGATTTCAGAGCATTTACTCAGGAAATTGAGTAAGGAAAATGCTTTTACTCCCGGCAGGGTGTTGACGCGAACGTTGTTTCTCCTTTTAGACGCGATGTAAATGTTCCTTTTGATATTCTGTGTGTTCGAAGTTGTAAAACCGAAGGCAAATGAGAGACAAGAAGAAGTCAAACGATTTTAATATGACCACTAAACATTTGTGATATTAACTATATATACACGAACACCTCATTTAATAAGGCCAATATTCCAAAGGGAAAAATCGCTCTGAACGTTTCAGGGCATACAGGAAAGAGAGAGAGGAGGCTCTTATAATTCCAACATGAATACATGAATATATCAGAGCTCCATCTACAAAGTTCTATAATGCCAATACAGACGTCATCTGTTTTATTTACATGTATATACATAAAAGTTTGGTGATCTTGCAGACCACAAAAGTGAACATAAATAAAAACGAATATTGCAATTGATTGACAGTGAACACACGACACACCAAGTATGAAAAATGAATGAAATAGAAAACTTTCAGTCAACAAAGCTCCTGAAATTTTCATGTGGAATGCCTATTCTAATTGCTGAAATGACGAATTAGATATTTATTACACAATCAAGAAAATGCGAACAGAGATGCAGGATTAAAAATTTTTACCGCTCCAAAACATTTTTGCTGGAAAATAAAATTTCCAAAGTATGTATTGAAGGAAAAGAGTTCCCATTTGATCATTTTAACTTATCTTTATGAACGGAGTCCTCACAAAATTTTCATAACTTCCGCAAATCAACCCATGCAGTCATCGAACGATTCGTACCACGTTTTTTGAAACCATTACATTTTGATGCAATCGTGATGTTCATTCTGTACATGTTTAATGTAGATAAAACATATCAGACAGAATTCATCGACTAAACCCTCCGTACGAAACAAAAATAGAGGCGATTTCTCGAGACACCGAATGCCCGACAAGAACCGAGCACTTCTCGAGTACAACGAGTGCAACTCACACCGTGTAAAGCATCTTATTGCACGACTTTACTTATTCCCCTCGGAGCGTAGGCAAGGGAATAACGTATAAAATTCAGTTAATGAAAACCTAGACGGAAAATTACCCACCTACATACAACAGGACACCAGCGCTGAAAATAAACGATAGGTGCAACTGAGAATTAACTTTCTTCTTGTGCGTTTCGTTGAAAAAAAATATTCCTGTTTCATGTTATTATATTCTTTCGATGGTGAAACATAAGTTGAACGATTACACATGCAGAACGTTGCGTTACGTGAACACATTTTGATTTTTTATTATTTTCGAAAAACTGGCGACTGGAGATAAGAAAGTGTTCAATAAAATTAAATTCACATTATTGCATTTTGTAGCGAATTTATGAACCAATTAAATGGTTTAACCCATGTTGAAACACATTTAACAAAGAAAAACTAAATCGGAAAAAAATGGTAACCGAATTTTACCTAATGAATTACTTGATTATGAACCAAATTACAGTTGAAGCTCAATCAAACAAGAGGCATGACAGACTGCCCCATAAATACTACCCCGGCGGTTGAAAAAACAGAAATTGTACAAAATATTCTACAAAATAATACAAGATGCAATAACGCACTGATTCTGAAATGGAATAAACGACATTTCTTCTTGTTCGCCCATTCAATCATGAAAATGTAAATACAATACAATGAAATACAGGCAATGTGAGTTGATTGATCACAAGTACATCGTACCAACAGTGAGATGAAAATGAATCGATGAATATGATCATTTGTATAATGGCAAGATTTAATCACTCTGACCCTCGACAATATGAGACACTTGCATAGACTTACACTACAAATCTTTGATGAGCCATGAGCAACCGAGTTAGTGACGCGAGGATTACATATTAAATCAACGACTCAACCATGGGAGGACTGCAAGTCTGAAACATGATGCGAACAACGCCACGAACGAACATGGACAGGCACACAATTTCCTGAAGATACATTAACTCTCTACGAGGGTAATACTAATAACTCTATTGAAAATGATTTTCCTGTTGAGGGTGCGGACGCATTTCTGAGCGTCCTCCGGCGTTTGGAAGGAGACCCTGGCGTCTGAGGTGGGCTGGTTGTGCTCGTTGTAGCGCCTGATCACATGCTCAGGAGACACGCGGGGGAACTCCCGCGACAAAAACATTAAAATATCCTCCGTGGTTGCGTTGAAAGGTATATTTGAGAGCGCCACCACGCAGCCAGGCTGGCCGAACTGCTCAGGTATGATTTCCCCTTGTTTGGACCCAACTCCCCCGCTACTGCTTGACAACAGAGGTGATCCTCGAGCTCCAGCTGCCCCTCGAGCAGGTGCTGTTCCTGGCGTTTCTAGAAGAGGCCCTCGCGCAGCACGAGGTCCTGCTTCAGGTCGATCATCGTCGGTAGGATCGCTTTTCTTTATGAGCTCGAGAGGATTGAAGGGAAGTCCCATCGCGCTCATCACTTCAGGCTTGGCAATAAGCTCGATGCGCACCGCGGAAGGTCCCAGCATTTGACCAGATTTCTTGAGCGCTTTTCTAGCGTGAGACACTCGAGGGAAGATCACGAAAACACGACCACCAACTTTAGGGTCGTACGGAACAAAATGTACGTGTTCAGGCACGAGACCTTCGTCACTAAAGAAATCGACGACGTTATTGTGTGTGGTGCCCATCTTTACATCGTGGACGACAACGCTGTCAGTCAAAAGATCTTCATCTACGGCAGCTCGTTTTCTGCTCGATGCCTCGGTCGGATTATCCAAAGTGCGCTTCCCGTCACCGTTACCGTGGGCTAAAGACTCCCTAAGGTCAGGCTGTGTAGGCGGCGTAGCGAGCAACGCGGTTTTTCTGCCGGGATTTCCCATGGGTTGTTGCGGGCCAACGTTGTTCAAAGGCCTTCCAGGTCCAGAGTGGTTGCGTGGCATGCCGTCACGGCGCTTATCAAATCCTTCGGGCATTGGAGGGCGGCCATCAGGGTGACCGTCTGCGTCTTCAATGAGATGCCGCTCAGCCAGCTTCACGGTACATTCCTCTATTTCGGCATGCGTCGCCTGATGGAGATGTAGCAAATTTCCATCGACGTCGAATTCTTGGGATTCGCTGATTAAGACGTGAGCCTCGTCAGGGCACGATAGTCGCATGAAGAAGCCACCCGTTGCCTTTTTTGTTTTAGGATACACCTCTCTCAAGATGTCGTTTATATACGAGTTGCTAAAAATCGTCGCAACGTCATCTTCAGTTTTGCCCGGTGGCATCCCCATGATGTGCACCCACTCGGATCGGATAAAATTAACAGGGGCAGCTTCGAATGAAGGCCGAGGTCTTAGAGCTCTGAAATCTTCGTGCTTATCGTAAATTTCCTCATCAATAAGTCTGATCTGTATTTTACAATCGTGTATAAACATACCGTCCCTTCTGGACGCCTCGAGTGCATCAGCCTCTGAATTGAACCTTATGAGACCCACGCCGATCTTGACACCGTTTTCATCACCCAAAAGTTTGATAGAATCACGAGGTACGTAAACACCATAAAAGGACTCGCGAATGACACGATAGTTGGCAGACGGCGGCAAGTTGAGGAGCTCTACGCTGCAGGTGGGCGGCCGGTCGCCGATGGGAGAGGCTGTGCGAGCGTAGCCCCCACGACCTCGGTGACCTCCTCGCCCTCGGAATGGTAGAGGACCCGATGGCGATCCTCTAGGCCCTTCATCAAACGGAGGATACTCGCTCGGAAACGAAGCATCTCTAAATCGCTCTGGCTCCACTTCTTCTGGATAGAATTGCTCTTCTTCAACTCGACCAAAGCCTCGGCGGCGGCCACCACGACCTCTAGGGTCGAATCCACCTCGACCTCTCATCCCCCGACCAGCGCTCTCGAATGGGACGTTGTGAACACCTGGGCTATCTATTCTCGGGTCCTCCATTTCTGGCACGGACGGGTAATCGTCACGCGAAGGAGGATACCGTTCCGGCATCTCTGGCTCCCACATACGGTCGTCTCTAGGACGTCCAGGCATGCCGCGGTTATCAGGGTACCGTTCCAAACTGTGGCGATGTTCTTCCATGCCATCGCTTGCACGATGTGGTGCCTCAGCCCGGCGGGGTGGTGGGAGATCTGGGTAATCTGGTTCTCCCATTCTAGGAGCTCTGGGATCTCTGCTGTAATTATTTTGAGGCTCCCTGAGAGGCGGCGTGCTCCAGCGACTTGGACCAGTTGGTCGTTCAGCCATTGCAGGTTCCCCTCTGGGACCAACATCAGGGGAGCGGTTCACGTGTTGGGAAGCGCGAGGGTCGCGAGCACTTTCAATGTACCCTCGAGGTCTCTCGGGTGGCAAGTCGTTTCGATGACCAGGTAGAGCCTCAGGATGTGTGTCTCTTTCAGGCCTTTCATGGTTGTCCCAATTATCGGGCTGTCTAGGAAACCGATTGATGTCTCTTCCAAAATTGGGATCCATGTTAAGACGATTTTGATTTGCCGGTGGTCCGCCAGGTGAAGCATTCTCAACATTTGGGTTTCTCTGGTTCGGCTCACGAGGAGTTTCCTGTATGGGTATACCCCAGCGGTCAGTTCGAGGTTCATTGTGCACGACAGCAGGAGCAGAAGAACTGGAAATTTGCATTCGAGGATCTCGAACATTGGATTGGGTGGTCTCCACAAGCGGTGGCTGTTGAGCAACACTCTGGGCGCTCTTCAATTTAGGATCCACTCCCCAAGCTCCTCCGGCAACCGAAGGTGCGTACATGTCAGAAGTAATTATTTCTTGAGAGGGAGGCTTTCCCAGGATTGCATTTGGAAGGCTCTTGGGCAATTCTTGAGGAATTTCACCTAATCCAGGCAACGTTGCTCCAGAATTTTTGCTCAGGACTACAGGAGGAGCCGGGGTGCTCTCCGATGATGGTTTATCATCCGACAAACGTCTCTCATTTCGGTCTCGCGTAGTGCCGCTAGAGCGAGACTTGTCACGGTCTCTGCTTCGTTCCTGGCGATCCTTGCTGCGACTACGACGTCTCCGAGATGTCCTGTCTCTGCTTCTAGAACGCGACCGATGACGTCTACGACGATCTCGGTCTCGCGATCTCGAACGAGATTTAGATCGACGTCGTCGCGAATCACGATCCCGTTCTTCTCTTCCATATTTATCTTTGTCTCTAGACTTATCTTTGCTTGTTTCCTTCCTTTCTACGCTATGCTCAGACCTCCTGGGCGATTGGTTGTTCGAGGTAATGGAGGCCATCTTCGAGCTCGACTGAGAAACTGACGCCGAACTGTAGTGCGCTCTGTCTGCACTCGAGGTCGCAGACGTAATGGAATACGGAGGGACAGACGAAACGCTGTTGGCCAAACTGTTCGGTGCTTCGTCCAGCCTCGAAGGTTCTGGCTTTTCCGCAGCCCTGAGAGCTTGCTGGTACAGCTCCTTTTCATCGTACTCGTCAGTGACAGGAACTGTGGGCGGCTGCATGCCATAAGCGGCAACCTTAGGGTCATTTGGATTAAACGGATACGCGTTGTTAAACTGAGGCTTGCTTGCCGCCATTTGCCTGTTATAGGAAGCAGAGTCAGCCCCTGGAATCGCAGAGGGGTCTACTTTACCGAAGCCATTGTGCCAGTTTTGAGCCATGAGCTCGGGAGCTGAATTGTACCCAAACGGAGTGGTGAGAGTAGCGGCAGCTTCAGCAGGCTTGGGCGCATCAACACTCTGTTTGCCGTACATCGGTCCCGAGTAGTAGGCATTCATACCGGCGTACTGGGGCATTTGTGGCTGCTGCATGGTGCTGTATGGAGCAGCTGCAGCCTGCTGAGGTGCTGCAGAGTTGGGTCCTTGTGCCGGAGCAGCAGAAGCTGCGGGTGCTGCAGGGGTGCTAAAACTCTGCTGTTGAGCCAACGCTTGCTGCCTCGCCATTTCGATGACCTTCTGCATTTCAGATCGAGACGACAACAACAGGCTGATCTGGATGCCTTTGAGGATGCCGTTGCTCTTGCGCATCGCCAGCCGAGCATCCTCGTCCGACCTGGAACATGAACGTGAAATTAAATATATACAGAGAATTAAATAAATAATTACATTACATTAATTACATACATTTTATTATTACATTAAATTTAATAAAAATAAAACGTGTAATTTAGCGGCAAAATTTATAAATCTGACAGTCGTCCCATTTCTAGAAGTGAATATACCGTGAAGAAGTTCCCTACTCCATAACTCGGCATCTTGTGTAGAGTAATTATTAAATTTATTTACAAGTCCCACATATTTGAGATGCTTATGAATATTCTGTCATCTTGACGATGGGAAAGACACTCACATTTAACAATGCAGAAAAAATTAGATTTAATGTGAATTATTAATGGAATTATAGTTTTGTTTCAATATCATTTTTCAAACGACTGAAATTCTAATTAGAATTTTAGTTTTATTTCAATATGATTTTTCCGATGACTGACTATAAACAGCTTTCGAGTAAAAGCATTGCAGAACGCCGAGTGAGAAAGTTAAAAAAAAACTCACTACGTAGCTCGCGTCACATGAGAGGCTAAATTACCAAAATTCACGAGGCTCACGAGAGAACACGCAGCAGTGACGATTAAAAGCAATGATTACGTCTTGATTTATTACGATGACACGTGAGAAAAGTTCAATTTTTCATTTAGCTAGATTTTACGGTCCTTAGTGGCAGAGTAATATCTAATCACTTTATTCTCGAATATTGTTTTGTATTTGTTGTATTTATTGAGCAAATTAAGAAAGATAAAGAATAAAATTTGGCAGTGTTGTCAGATTTCAAATTTGTATTGGCCACATTTCATTCAAACAGGTCAAATTTGAGAATAAAGATCAGTAAAAAAAATTGGACAACCCAGGCAAATGTCTTGCGACGCAATGGCTAATCAAAGTGCGCTTCCCAGAGCTCTACCTTGCGTTATAGTTACATAAGCGGCCTGTAACTACTAACTAACCTTATTACATCATGAAAAACGTTTGTCAAATAATGTTCGAGTGTAGCAAACTCTCTGGCGGTACATTTATTTCTCGACAGGACTCGAAGGCTTCAGGATATTCATGACTTGTAGCGGTAAACTTTACATACAATTGCTGAATAAATGAATTCCTATCGCACAGGGCACCGAGACTAGCTTTTGCGTCGCAAGATTTTACCTGCCCGGGTTGTCAGATTTTTCGCAGGCCTAAATTTTGAAATTGGACAATTTTTAAACGAGTATGGTCATAATAACCTTGCATTTGGCAAAACCGCCAGATTCCACTCATTAGCCTAACTTACGACTCAAAATGAAGTGATATTATTGAAAAATGACCTTTAATTTGTTGTCAAGTTTTTCATTACTGCTCGTTGCGTGTTTGGACAGTCTCTGGAGCCCCTTCGTGCATGTTCTCATTCGCCTCAGTAATTATTCGCCTATACGTATACATTCGCCTCTACGTCAATACTAAATGAAGTTGTACGACAAACCTTCAATCGCGGTCAAGAACTGAAAAAATATCTTACACAACATCAAATGATTACCTCTTTATTTTAAACAATCTTTTTCTTATTCATTTTTTCCTACTCTTTTTCGTTATAATGTTGAATTCTAAACATGAGTCCAGCTATCATTCTTCATTGCAGTGGAGAGGGTGAGGACCAAGTATTTGAAGGCATTGCGTCTCGACCTAAATCTAAAACAGTGAGTGAAAGTAATTACGCCTTCTATTGATCATATCACATATAGCTATCTCGGTGGCGTGCTTTTATCTCTGTCTCGAAGCCTGAGAGGCAGAAGCAAATTTTAATCGTATGAGGATAAATTTTCAACCAATTTTTGTGATCGTGGGCATGCAGTAGGCAGAGCAAGATCTGAGTCAACTTAGCTACGTTACGTGCTTTGGTATAGACAACTTTACTCACAACTCATTTTACCGCTATGACGATAGAAATTGATAGTACATCCCGCCACTAAAAATTTCTCTTCCTAAGTCAATTGTATGATCCGTTCGCTCTCGTCGCTTTAGGCCCATTTCACACTGAGCTAGCAAAGCAGCATCTAGCAAGCTCGCACAAGCTATCTAGCAGATGGCCTGCGAGACAGGTAGGTAGGAATAGCACTATTTCGAGCCGTTGCCTTCACACTGAACTCGCACGTTTTATCCAGCATCCAGCATGCGAGGCGAAAATTCCATTCCTACCTCCCAGTCTCGCAGACCATCTGCTAGATAGCTAATGCGAGCTTGCTAGATGCTGCTGTGCTAGCCCAGTGTGATATGGGCCTAACAGATGGCACTGAAAGGTGATTTTAGCCTAACCATCTAATTCACTTCTGAAGTTAGAGCCTGAACGTTGGAGACCCAATGTGCAACGTTCATTGAACGAGATTCTTTGAAAAAAATGGGTGTTATCCAGCGTGAATTCCTCCTATCGACACTCAAGTGCCCAATGAGTTATATCAGCGGACACATTAACAATTGTGTGAATTTATGTGGTCAAATAAAAATGATTTTCACAGGTCGTGCCTTTGCTTTTTTTCTTCACATATCCTAGTGAAATGAACTTCCCACGTGAGCTCGAGCTAGTACTTGAATGCTACTCGTATTTTTGTTCACTATCAGTTCAACGCAACATGGTTCTCCTCTCCCAACGTTCTTGGTCTCTCCCATTGGAGCTTACGCAACGTGATTTGTCTCTCCCATTGGACCTCACTTATGTCATGATGGACGAGCTGACTTGTCTCGATGACGTTTGAAAGTATTTTGTTCAGCCTTAGCCCACGGAATTCCTTTATAACAGACGAAACGTGTTGCATGTTGCGCAAATACGCAGTCGATCTTCAAGTTACACCACGTTTTATGCAAACTTTAACCAAGACGGATGAAAATTGGTCTTAGTGAATCTCTCGTCTCTTGCATCAAGCATCTCATTAATTTAACACGTTGCTCGCGATTCGACCCATCGATGGATCGTGCTCAAGTTCTTCTCGCTATGAAATAACCCATCTATGGGTGGTTTAATAAATTTCAACAATCTTTGATAGTTAATGGCATTTAAAGGACCCAGTAAATGTTTGGTATTTACAAAATCGCGAACAACTTTTGACTTTAAATTTGAATTGAACCTAGAACTTCAGTTTAACCCATTGCAGTCAACGTCCCAGTTAGACTTTTTCGCCGCTTAAGCGATTTAATAGCTTAAATCGCTTAGGCGGCGAAAAAGTTGGACTGGGATCGCTGTCAACGTGTTAATAACCGGAACCGATTTTAACGGTCCAAGTTTACACAAGACGCTGTGTATAACTCGAAGAACGCCTGCAGCTAGTCACACCGCAGCTTACCCAAACGCAATGAAGGCATCCCCTTGCTCGCCGCCGACGATGTGCACTCCGCCTTCTGGGATGAGGAGGCCTTTGAAGAACTCGCGGATGTCAGCCGCGTTGGCTGACCATGGCAGGTTCTGCAGTCGGATGATGACGCTCATCCTCGCGAGGATTCTGAAGCTGCACAAAACCACACACACACGTTCTTATCTGTGCGCACGCGCCTTCCTACAAATGAGTTACTCAGGCGTAAAGAAGTGTGTTTTTTTGTTGGTTGGTTTTACTCAACGGCTACTGAAGATGCAACCACCGGGAAAACTCTGCATTACCTGGCTCCTGCACCATTTAAAATGGGAAAATTTCCTCGAAAAATGCATACAAATGAATTATTGAACAGCAATTTGGTGTTACATAATTTGGTTTTCAGTTAGAATTATAAAAATTTACAATACGTAGGAAGGAGTTCAGAATATTGAGTTCGCTCATTAAGCTGTCACAAACATCGTAGCCTCGTCCACAAGAGTAATAAAACCAGCCAAATTTGATACGTTTTCACCGTGCTTCGTAGTTTTAGTTTCTTACAACTTAATTCTCTTCGTTATTTTCTTCTAAATTCAGGTAGATATGCACCTTATCTTCAGTACAAACGACTAAAAGTGAAGTTCTCTACCTTGCTCCTAAACAAGATATTTTTGTTTAATGTGATAGGAACAATAGTCTTCAGAAAACCAGGTTTTCAGACAATATCTCTCGTCCCAGCTTTGCAGCTGACCGCGTAAGTTCACACGAGTCGACTAACAGAAAAACATGCTACTAACAATACCTATACGGCGGTGGGCATGTAATATCGCAAAGTTGACTTAGAACTCACGCTACCAACTGCATCGCCAAAACGACACCAACTTTTTCTGAAAATCTGTCCCTAGTCCAACCAGGATACGAGTCATTCATATTTCGAGCAGCATGTTTGCTTGCACGCGTCAACGTATTCACTACATATTGATACTTAGTCGTACCACTTGATAATTGCTCATTTACACACCAGTAACCATGGCTACCATTTTACTGCTTGCACTACCTCTATTTAAATTGAACTCTGGCGTACAAGTTAAAATGTTATCGGGCAATTATATTTCTCTTGCTTGTCAGAATAGTTAAAAATGTAACCAACAATAAAGATGGCTTTTCACTTCAGCTTCTTCCAACCTAACCAAACCGACCGAAGCAACAGCGGAAACGTAGTGAACATGTTAAAGGCGAACGTGCGAAGGCTTCTCACTAATAAATGTTTTCAATATTTTAGGATGTTCGAGCTCTGGACTTTCGACAGATGTGAAAAACTGATCATTTTCGTGCAGTTTCTGACGCTGACGCATTAAAATGAACCATTGCTTTTGTGAGGAGAGCGTCGCCAAAGAGAGCAACTGTTGTAGAGAGCAAGGAACGCTGTCAAAGAGTCGATAGCTGCTCCATCTCTAGGGCTACTTTTTGCTTTCCTAACAGATTAAGATGAGCAGTATCGATTGTGGCGCAGGGTGCCTTTGGTAACTATCGGCTGTACGTACCAAATCGAGAGGGTAATTTGTTGAACTTTAACTCTTGTTTGCATCAATGCTGTCAAACGTTTCGTTTCACGACGACAGTTCTTTTCCTACAGAAACTTTTTTAGTTTTACAAAGACCATCAACTAAAGTCGTTCATTAAGGGCAACTCCTAAAGGTTTTACTTCAGGAGCCAGATTTTCGAACAATATACGTATTTGAAACGTTAAAATGACAAATTTTCTGTCAGCTTCACTAGGCTATCTATTAGTGTTGCAAAAAATCCTAACGTTATAGCTTTTCTAAACAAAATTTGAGCACCAGGCATCTTGCAAATGCCTTTAAGTGCCCAAATATGAATTGAAAGAGACGAAGTTTAAGGATTTAAAAAAAAAAAACTGTACGCAACGAAATGGAGTCATTAGAAAATTACCGTACCGGAGCAACGATGTATGTTGTGACAATCTGAGTTTGATCTGCAGCCTTGTTTCCAGGGAATCCTAACTCAAAGCACACACTTGCAGGAGCCATGCAGTAAAATAACTCACATTTTCTCGATGCGTTTCCAATAAATCTTGTTACAACTGTCACGTATAATTTCATGACTGTACACCCACTTGACAAGTTATTCAGAACTTTTAAACTGCAGTTGAAATTTCATGTGCACTCGAGTATTTGCAACACCCAGCAAAGCATCAAGAAATGCGTACTTCAATACGCGATACTGTTACTTTCACCTTCACTCAGAGTAACGATTTAGACATTATTGGAAGTACTGATCAGAATAATCCATTGATTGGTGTTTATAAAAAGTACAGATAAGACTGCTGCATCAGAAGGTTTGTACATACAAGAGTTTTTGAGAGCAACGCAATCTTAAAGTCACATATATACAAGAGTTTTTGAGAGCAACGCAATCTCAAAGTCACATATTTACGGTGTTTAACATAGCTACCCTATTTACTGCCTCCCTCAGCAGAAGTGCATTTAAATTTCACTGTGAACTCAGCAACCAAGACGCGTTGCCTGGCATCTCGTTTATTTTCTTTGTTAACACGTCCCCCGCGTGTTGGGCCACATGTGTACCAACAGGTGAATTGCCGATTTACGCACACGTATAAATGCACGACATTTTGTGTTTCGCGACATTTAAAAAAAAATACTTGTTATCATACGAGATGAAATGTCATCGTGCAATTGTGTTCTTCATATTCATTCGGAAGAATTAAAATTTATTTAAGCTGGAAAATCGATTTCATTATTCTACTACTTACAACCTAACCAAACCAACCGTTAACAGCCGCGGAAAGAGCCGCGAGTTAATTACAGCCGCCTACATATGCACCAGTTCCTAAAAGCGCTCACTCCCCAATATGAGTTTTCGACAACGCAAATGATTCAAGCACCGATTTGAATTAGAGGCGTTTCGCGTAAAACATGAAAAAGCGAGTGATATTGAATGCGCTCTCACATTTCAGTATCTAGACTGGTAGATGGAAACCAAGTTAGGCCGCCGTCACACGGTGACTAAATGATAGCGTTTCGTCATAATTGTTTACGGTCAGCGGTTCCACTCGGCCTGTCCAGCGCCACGAAACCGTCAGATTTCAGCCTAAGTTTGGGACCAGCTTAGTGATCCCATGATTTCAGAACCTGAGATCAAGGTATGACTAAGCTGGTCCCAAACCAAGGCTGAAATAAGACTGTTTCCCCTTAACTATTTTTCCTGAGGTCACAACGCAAACACGCACGCTCCCAAGGCACTGTTGGAAGCCTGCCTCAGCCCTACTAAATTCTAGCTTATTGGACAAAATAGCCGGAGAACAAATCAAATGCCAAACACGAGCGATCTCAAAATATTGCCTCGGATTTAACGAGTGTTCAACTGAAAGACCTCTCATGCACACGCGTGATGTCCAACGCTTACAAAATGAACAAATGAAAAATGGTCACGCATCACATGTACGAAGAAAGTTTTGTAGCCGAGTAATTTTTTAACTTAAATCGCTAGCGTTTCCGCTGCGATAACACTAGTGTACAGCAAAAGCCTCAATTTTCGTACGAGTAACGTGCTTTTACACACTGTCATTCTAGTTACATTCAACAGTGTAAAAATCTTAGATGACAGAAGGCCAACCTGATTTCCTCCAGCGAAGATCCCTGAAATTTACCATTCTGCAACGGACTAACTGAAATTTAACATTCAATTCTGATTTAACTCGCTTTTAACAATCAAACACAAAAGTTGACAGAAAAGTGTCATTATCTGGATTTGGTTAGACATGAACAAAAATTCGTGACCACTGGCGGGACACCTGTACTGTCTGCGTGTTGTGATACTTCCTTGGTATCGACATGATACGGCTGTCTCTATGAAGTTCCCAAAAATGTTACTGAACAATTTTCCTCTCAAGATCGTGGAAGATTTTCCCATCTTCCACGTACGCAAGTAAACTGCTGCACCGTTTGAACAAAAACTGCAAACGTTTATCAGTAATCCCACACCCAAAAACGAAGGCATTTTCCCACCTCTTCCGAGCCTTTTCTTCGCTGAACTCCAAAACCAAGCGTAATTTTTTTTCTTTATGAAATTGAGCTATTGGTTGACTAGGTGGGTAAATAATCGCAACATGTTAAGTATGTTTTCAATGTTAGGCTATGACTTTCAAGAAATTATTTTAATTTCTTTCTTAAACTAAGATCGTGAGCGAAGAACATTACTAGCTGTAGACGCAAAATCATATCAATGGAGTCTCGAGGAGTCGCAAATTTAATCCTTCGTTACGCAACGTATTAGTACTGTACACTTGACTCGAACAGTAATATTTTTCTCATAGTTACTTGAAAAGAATTATGGTTAACGTTCGGAATAAATTGCGCAAAAAACGATTAAAATTGTTGCATCTCTCCTTCAATTCTAAGTAGATTTTTTCAAGTTCTTTTAAATCCCATGTTTTTTCCAAGCTGTTTCAAACCATGCTTTTCTGGCCGTTTCAAACCATGCTTTTTTTCGGCCGTTTCAAACCGTGCTTTTTTCCGCTGTTTCAAACCATGCCAGCTTCTTGAACACGTGCTTGCTTGTACCGAGCTATAATCCCCTGTATAGTGAACGTTTTCGTAGGTCATGATCCTTAGAGCTTCGGATGTCATAGCGCCGCTTGGAGTCGTCAGGACTCTGAATATATCGATTCATGCATCCTCGATGGAACCTTGTAGCTCATCTCAGGTGACAAGCCTCTCTAGGTGTCCCGTTCTTCTACATGGAACATTTTCAACAGGTAGTTTATGTCTTCAACAGTCCCCAACTGCCGTAATGAATGAAGTGAATTTTCAGAAGAAATTCCACTTTCGAAAGCAGGAGGTTGCTTGTTCAGTGAAATCGATTTTGTATGTTTTTCGTATGATTAAGTCTTCTTAACCTTAAGCAATGCTAATTTTCTGCAAAACCACAACTCAGGTAAACACATTCAAGTTGTCGAGGAAATTAAATGCAGATCCGTACTGTTTTCACTGAACTGTTTGTGATTGTTGCCAGATATGTAGACGAGTCAAGATTTCACTTTTGTTATAGACATCTGTTCAAATTCGTGAGCAACTAACAAATTGTTCCAATTAAATATTTTCTTTCA